>PVIY010012279.1:0-62487 GCA_004026745.1 Myrmecophaga tridactyla | reverse complement strand
TTTTTCTCTATTACCGTTTTATTTCTTTTTCTGATGTCTTTTTATTTCTTTTTCTAAATCGATGCAAATGTTCTAAGAAATGATGAATATGCAACTATGTGATAATATTAAGAATTACTGATTGTATATGTAGAATGGAATGATATCTTAATGTTCTTTTGTTAAGTTTTTTAATTAATAAAAAAGTTTATAAAAAAAAACAACAATGGTATGGACACCTTTAGAAAATGCTTATAAGAAAACAGGGGCCTAGATTGTAAGCTTTTGAGCAGACACATTAAGTCCGGAGCGGTGATTAATATTTCTGGATTTTGAGAGGTTGTTTTATATATATAACCTGATATTTAGAGTTAAGAACAAAGCCGAACAGGTTGGGGTTAAAGTAATTCAGAATACAGGAGTAACAAAGAATGTCTACATTTTAGAAGAAAGGTTTATTTGATCTGGAATTGAAATTTTCAGTAGTGTATAATCTAATTCAACCTATCTGTATAGCTCATTTGAATAACTGAAACACAGGAAGCACAGAATAAGAAAGAGGTTCTTTAATCTTGTATAGATTATTGTAATGCCTGGATACATCCTAGAGTATATTAAGCAGATAATCAAAAAGTATTGGCAAAGTCCCCTGAGGGAGGGGGAAAAGAACATGAAACTATTAAACCTTACCATCAGGTAAGGTTTGAAACCCCTGATACTGTGTCAAACTTTAGGGATATCCAAATCCATAGGCCATGCTCTTGATCATGAGGTTTACTCTTGTGAAGCTTATGCAGGTAGCGGAGAAGCTTAGCCTACCCATAGGCATGCCTAAGAATTACTTCTGGAGGACCTCTGTTGTTGCTCAGATGTGGCCTCAGTCTCTCTAAGCCCAGCTCTGCAAATGAAATCATTGCCCTCCCCCCTACGTGGGACATGACATCCAGGGGTGAAAGTCTCCCTGGCAGTGTGGGAGATGACTCCCAGGGATGAATCCAGACCTGGCACCGTAGGATCAAAAATTCCATCCTGACCAAAAAGGGGAAAAGAAGTATAACTCATAAAGGATCAGGGGCAGAAAAAGTTCAAATAGAGTCAAGAGGCTACTCTGGAGGTTGCTCTTATGCAAGCTTCAGGTAGACCTTGCTACCTATCATAACCTGCCAACCCCCAATCAGGACCATTCCAGGCAATCCTAAAGAACACCTAGGGCAATATATAAGATTCCACAAGGGTTCCATGTATTTGAGTAACTTTCCAGAAACCTACAACCTCCAGACGGGTCCCTGGTCCAGATAAGTCCTGAAACCTAGCCCAACCTTTCCAGAACATCAGATAGTTCCATCTTCCTACCCCATATTAGTGACAGACCCTTCCAATATGAAAAATTTAGAATTACCCATAGCCCAAACAACCCCAAGAGAGGTATGGAAAGATCAAAGGTGACAGTAGAATTACACATAGAAGATAGGACTTAACAAATGAATATGAATGCTGAATCATTAAATTGACATTTCTTTTAGTCTCCAGTATTTTACAGCAGCTAAAAGTAAAAGCATGAAATTCTAATCTATGTCAAAGTCTGAAATACGTTCTACAGCTAATTGTGGTGCCGTGCTTGGAAATTTATAGCTTTTTTGTATATATGCTATTGTTCACAAAAAAAAGAAGGAAAAAAAAGTCGATTGTGATGATAAAAAGTATTTAAGCCCTCTAGCCATCCATATTCTGGAGCAGCTAGAAGGAAAAATATGAGACGATCGTATGGTAGTCCATAACAAACTCTGGGATCTGTCCTCTTCCTTGTTGAAGAGTACTTTGAAAACTATTGCTTTTTTATTTCTTTGCTTTGTATATATGTTATACTATACAATAAAAATAGTTCAAAAAAAAAAAGAAGAAAAGCCTGAAGTTAATGTTTTTTTCCAATATCAAGCTATAGATACATTCTTGAAGGAAAAATGCACATTATGCAATTGTATCAATAAACAATCTTTATTTAGATCATTTCAAATATTAATTCAAACGTATTTACTCTGCATTCTTACATTTCCAATATAATATCATAGATTAAACATAAACTAACAGTAAATACCAAAGCATCACTATTTTTACATGCTAAAAGAAAAACAAAAAACTACAGGGGAAGGGGTTCTAATTTAAGATCCCTACTGTCTAGCATCCATAAATACTTTTGAACTAAGTGGAGAAACACCTGTCAGTGCGGCAAATCCGCAAGTTTTAGAGTTTGTGTGCCTATTAATATTTAATTCCTTAAACAGTAAATAAACATCCCACCTTCTTTAAACAAACAAAAAAAAAATTAAGAAAAACATTTGACAAGAACGCCTACAAGACTGGCAGAACACTAGTAATTTCCCTGTATTATGTCTCCCAGTCTTCGTAAACTTGCGACGAGGGGAAAACTCGACCTGCCCCGGAGCCGCAGGAGGTCGGGCCGCGGGGAGCCGGGCGCTGCCCACTCTTCTTTCCACGCGCGCCAGGCCCTGCCGGCCGCGCGGGGGGGAGCCAGTCACGGCCTCCGCTCGGGTCCCCTCGCCTCGAGGACAGGCGGCGCCTGCACCCGGACCTCCCTCCTGACCCACGGCGCGCCGGCCCCGGGCCCGGAAGCCGGGGTGGGGGGGTCGCGATCCGGCCTGGCCTAACCGAACCCGCCCCGGGGCTGCCAGAGGCGCGTCCCTCCTTCTCCCTGCTCCCCTTATTGATTACCTCTTGGGCGCCGGTGGCTGCTCCATGGCGGCCTGGGGCAGAGAGAGGGAGCTGGCGGGCGGGGAAGGCTGGAGGGAGGAAAGAAGCTGGAACACCCGCCGGCCGGGCCCGGGGAGCCAAGGAAGGAAACTCCAGGAACTCGGACCAACTTTCTCGTAACTCCGCGGCGGATCCTACGGCCGCTGGGGTGTGCGGCTCTTCCCGGCCTGCCCCGCCCCTCGGCCTCAGGCCACAGCGCAGGGTGGTGGGCGGAGCCGGGCCAGGGGGAGTGGGCGGGGCCGGCCGCGGGGCGGGGAGAGTGAGTGGACTCGGAGACCCGGGAAGGGGCGGGCCGCGGTGCAGAGAAGGGAAAAGGGGAGGGGTGGATTGGAAGATCCAGAAGTTGAGGCTATCTAAGGATTCCTCTGTGCTGGTGAGGGATATGTCCCTTTACAGCCGGTTCAGGACTGCCGCTCCTCACTTCTCTTCCCTGCGTTTGTCCCAATGCGATATGAAACATTTCTCTGGATTTCCCACACGATGCATCCCAAGCATCTCGTTTGAAGTACTACTAACTGCCCAGGCTTTCTTCCTTAGTTCTGGTTATAATTACTGCTTCTGTTTTCCCCCAGCGATTTGACATTTGTAGCTACAGTACTGGTGATCCTCCTGGAAATTCTTGTTTTTTTGATTGTGGACAGGCTCCTCATTACATTTCACAATAATTACATCTAATTACAGAGAAAATAATTACTGCAGTGAGATTCTCAGGCACAAACGCAGTATTCTATTAGGTAACCTAGCAAGAAATATCAGAAATTATGGTGCATAGAAAAGCACTCAAGAAAAATTTGTTTCCTTGCCTCTTCTCGCCCTCCTCCCTACCTGTTCCAACCACAGTCATCCCACTGTAATAGTATCCCTTCATGTTTAACCTTAAATTCCACATATGGTTGTCCTTCTTATGACCAACTACAACTGCTATGTAAGGAGTTTTCTTGTTTTTGTTATAAATTGTCAAGGTATAAAGTCCTATACGGTTTTCTCAAGGGTGGAACAATATATAGAAGAGAATGTTGAATAAAGAGTCTTTACGAACATTAGCCTAAATTGTCGATGGATTGGCTTACCAATAGGAATTCATTGGTTCATGGTTTTGAAGACCAGAAGTCCAAAATCAAGCCATGCTTTCTCAGTGTTCTCACACTGGATTGTAGCAATTCTTGGGAATTTCTCTCTCTTTCTCTCTCATCCTCACTCTCTCACCTGCTCTTCCAGTTTCTCCTAAATTCAGTGTTGGCTCTTGGCTCTTATAAGGCCTCCAGTAATATAGACAAAGGCTGAGGGGATTCAGTGAAGCTACACCTTCACTAAAAATAACATCTTCAAAAGGTCCTACTTATAATGGGTTGATACCCACAGGAATGCAGATTAAGATAAGACTATATCTTTTTTTGGGAGTATATAATTCAGTCTACCACAACACTTATTCCTCATTTTGCACTTTTAAGTTTTATTATGTAACAAGCTTTCACAATTTCTTTTTAAACCATCATATCCTCCCCACCCTCCCAAATTTAGTTATTTTAAATTTATGGCCACTCATTGTTGAGATCTAAAGTCGAATTTTGTAAATGAGATTCTTGCAAATTTGTATACTCATTTGAATATACTGAAGACTCACAATAGCAAGATACAAACCAAAGAGTTAAAAATTTAAAACTGGGAACCTTGGAAGTACCCCATTCTATCTCTCACTCTCATCCTCAATCCCATGTCCCACTTCCATCTTTTTGTATTTCATCACAAAAGTCTCTTTTGTAAGTCTTTTTATCTTTCATAAAAATTGCCATACTTAAAATGGGTTCTGAATTGTCTTAAGCTCCAGGAAGCCCCTCCCAAACTCTAACCCAGCACCACCACTCCATGCCTCCCACATAAGTTCAAGTTATGAAAGAGAAACCTCTCTTTTAAGAACCCATAGCACTCTGTGCTGGGCTTTGTGTGGTGCTTATCACATTGTATTGAAGTTCTCCACTCTTCTGCACCTTGCTGTCTGCCCTGGGGGCTGACCTGTGGGCTCACATCAAAGGGCTCCCTAGCCCTCTGTCTTTTAAATAAGTCTAGAGATAGGGAAACCCAACAGGAAATCTTCTGCAAGGGGGAAAAGGAGTGTGAAGTCAGACTGTTTATGAGGTCTCCTGGGACTAGATGTGTTCCAGGAAGTCCTCAATGATCTTCTCAAGGCAAAACACTTTACCCAAATCTCCTTCATTCCCCTTCTCCCTTTAGACCTAGGGGCCATGTGATTGTTCTACTTTTTACTAGGTTTCTCCTCTATTCCCTATGTTCCTCTACACCTCAGCCTCCTCAAATGATCCTTTGTCAATAAACCCTTCCTCAAATGACTCTAATTTGAGTATACTTTCAAAAGGGTTTTCTGTTGGAACCCTGACTGACACCCAAAAAGAAGGTTTATGGAAAGAAGGAGAATTAATATTAGAAGATAAATCCTCGGTGTCTCCCCTCTGTTTGAAAAGGGAGAGTACTAACAAATGTTGTATGAATCCAACAGGAAGACATTTGGCCTACATTATCTCATTCAACTCTTTATTTAATTCTATGAAATGTCCTCATCACAACAGACAAACCAGCACTTCCCAACCACCACTTGGCCAAGTTGACTCACGAACATGACCATGACACCCAGGTTGGGGAAACATACAATAACATAAGAACCTAATTGGTAATTGTGTTGCTTTAGAGTGTTATATACCCCAGAAAAGGCCATGTTCTTTTTTTTTTTAATATTTTTATTGATAAATCTTAACATACAAACATTCCATACATGATGTTACAACAATGGCTCACAATATCACATTGTTGTGTATTCATCACCATGATCATTTTTTAGAATATTTGCATCACTTCAGAAAAAGAAACGAAAAGAAAAAACTCAAATACACCATACCCCTTATCCCTCCCTCTCATTGACCACTAGTTTTTCCATCTACCCAATTTATTTTAAACTTTATCTTCATGGTTAATTTTTTTATCCATATTTTTTTACTCATCTGTCCATATCCTAGATAAAAGGAGCATCAGACACATGGTTTTCACAATCACACAGTCACATTGTAAAAGCTATATCATTATACAATCATGTTCAAGAAATAAGGCAACTGGAACACAGCTCAACACTTTCAGGTACCTCCCTTCAGCCACTCTAATACACCATAAACTAAAAAAAGGTGTGCTGGTTTGAAAGGATGTATGTACCCGAGAAAAGCCATGTCTTAATCCTAATCCCATTTTGTAAAGGCAGCCATTTCTTCCAATCCTTATTCAGTACTGTATGTTTTAAACTGTAATTAGATCATCTCCCTATAGATGTGTCTCAATCAAGAGTGGTACGCTGGATTAGGTGGAGACATGGTCCATCCATTTGGGTGGGTCTTGATTAGTTTACTGGAATCCTATAAAGAGGAAACATTTTGGAGAATGGGGGAGATTCAGAGAGAGCAGAGAATGCTTAGAGTCTACCAGCCAGCAACCTTTGGAGATAAAGAAGGAAAATGCCTCCCAGGGAGCTTCATGAAAAGGAAGCCAGGAGAGAAAACTAGCAGATGACACTGTGTTAGCCACGTGCCTTTCCAGATGAGAGAGAAACCCTGACTGTGTTCACCTTGTGCCCTTCCAGCCGAGACAGAAACCCCAACTGTGTTCACCATGTGTCTTTCCGCTTGAGAGAGAACCCCTGAACTTCATCAGCCTTCTTGAATCAAGGTATCTTTCCCTGGATGCCTTAGCTAGGACATTTCTATACACTTGTTTTATGTGGGACATATTATCAGCCTTAGAACTGCAAACTAGCAACTTATTAAATTCCCCCCTTTTTTAAGCCATTCTGTTTCTGGTATATTGCATTCCAGCGGCTAGCTAACTAGAACAAAGGGATATCTATGTAATATGTAAGAATAACCTCAAGGATAACCTCTCCATTCTGTTTGAAGTCTCTCAGCCACTGAAACTTTATTTTGTCTCATTTCTCTCTTCCCCTTTTAGGTCAAGAAGTCTTTCTTAATGCTTGATGCTGGGTCCCAGCTCATCCCAGGATTTCTGTCCCACATTGCCAGGGAAATTTACACCCCTGCCTGGGAAGGCTGTATTCTTCTAATCCATCCCTGTGGGGGCTGACCTATTGTGGGTGGGAACTTTTGGTTCAATTGAGAACTGATCCACTCCATTCATGGTAGCTCTTAATCCCATACCAGAGCCCTTTATGAGAGAACAAAGAGAGAAAAGCCCAGAGACATTTGGAGAGAAGCATTGAAACCAGAACCGAAGAAACAAGGACTAGCAGACATCACCATGTGCTTTCCCATGTGACAGAGGCACCCCAGATGCCAGCAGCCTTTCCTCAGAGAAGGCATCTTCCTCTTGATGCCTTAATTTTGGACATTTTTTATGGCCTTGGAACTGTAAATTTGTAACCTAATAACTCCCCAATGAAAAAGTCAACCCACTTCTGGCATATTGCATTCCAGCAGCTTTAGCAAACTGAAATAGATTTTGGTACCAGAAGAGTGGGATGCTGCAATTTGCAAATACCAAAATATTCTGGAACGGCTTTATAAATGGATAAGGGGAAAATTCTGGAAGAATTGTGATAAGCTTAATAGAAAAGGCCTAGACTGCTTTGAAGAAACTGTTGATAGAAATACTGACGCTAAAGGTACTTCAGATGAGGCCTTGGACAGAAATGATGAATGTGTCATTGTCAACTGGAAGAAAGGTGATCCTTGTTTTCAAGTGGCAGAGAAAGTCTAAGTGTAGATAGGGTGGGCCAGGGAAAGCCAATGAGAGGGCGACTGAGGAAGTGAGGGAGTGAAGCCAGAAAGTAAGAGAGTGAGCTATGCAGACATCCAGATGAAGAGAATTTGAGGCCAAGGGAACAATATGGCCTGGAGGTGGGAGTGTGCCTGGTATGTTATGTGTTACTGAATAAAAGGAATTGTTTTCTCCTGAATTACTCAGAAGGAAAAAAAAGTGCCTCAAGCCTCTATTTTAATTTGGCTGTGGAAACCCAGCCTGAAGGTTTCAAAAACAATATAAATAATTATGCAACCTGCAAATAAGAGGGAGCAACATTCAGGAACAAATGAAAGCTGTAGAAAAATTTGAAATCCAGAGGAAGGGTCATTCAGCTTCATTTAACTATGAAAGCAAAGTAATCTCTTTGTGCTTCCAACCATTCTGATAGAATTGAGATTAGGTACTTTAATTATGCTAGCAAACAGTTGTCTAGATTTCTCATCTCCAAAAAAAATGTTGAGAGAAATAAGTGCATTCTTTGTCACTGAATTCCATGTTTTAGGGGTAGAAATTATTAAGATAAAAAATGTCCTTTTTATACTAGTTGCTATTCATCAAAACTATAAATTTATATTTCTTTTTTTTCATTTTTATATTTGTTTGAAGATTAATATTGAATAACAAATGCTAGTTAATCTTTTCTACTATTACCAGGCAGAGTTTGAAGCACAGAGAAGGCTCCATTCAAATATATTATATTATATAATTTTTCATTTGCAGGGAATTTGGGAAGTGATTCCTTTTGAGAGGAAATTTTGTAAAGCGTTTTCTCTTTATCCACTTCTCTTTTCTAATTTAATTAATAGTTATCCTAGAACTAGAATGTTGCATTTGAATTTTAACAACCATCCATTTCCATTATAGCAATCTTAAATTTTTATTCCACTTATTTGTTTCTATGGTTAGACCATAAACTCTAGCCTGAAAAGTAAGGAAGTATCTTATTCATATTTGTCATCTCAAGAGTCTTGCATATCAGTTAGCCACAAGTAACAAGTCAAAATGACTTTTAAAACAAGACTAGAAGCAGGTGGTTCTAGATTTGACGTAATTCTTTGATTTACTTCCATTTCCTGGTCTGCTGTGCAAAGCAAGTTCTTTTCAGGCTATCTCCCTCCCCTTCAAGTCCCAAGATACTGGCTGCCAAGTTTCCAAATATCACATACAGACAAGGCAATGTCCAGCAACCAAAAAAAAAAAGGATTATTTCTGTCTGAAAACCACTTTTAAGATGGAAGTAAAACCTATTCTAGAAGCCGCTCTGCAAACGTCCCTTCATGTCCCATTGGCCAGTAATGTATCACAGACCCATCACCAAATGTGCTGGTTTGATTATGTACCCTAGAAGTCATGATTTAATCTTGATCCAATCGTGTAGGAGCAACCATTCTTTTAATCCCTATTCAAAAATGTAGGTTGGAATCTTTTGATTAGACTATCTTCACGGAGATGTGACACACCCAATTGTGGGTATTAACTTTTGATTAGATGGAGATGTGACTCCACCCATTCCACCTGGGTCTTGATTAGTTTACTGGAACCCTTTAAAATAGGAAGCATTTGGAAAAAGCTTCAGAATGAAGAGAGAGCCACAAAAGAGCCACGAGACTCACGAGAGCACACACAGCCAGAGACCTTTAGAAATGAAGAAGGAAAACATCCCTGGGGGAGCTTCAGGAAACAAGAAGCCTGGAGAGAAAGCTAGCAGACATCACCATGTTTGCCACGTGCCTCTCCAATTGAAAGAGAAACCCTGAACTTAACTGGCCTCTCTTGAGTGAAGGTAACCTCTTGTTGGCACATTAATTTGGACATTTTTATAGACTTGCTTTTATTGGGACATTTTCATGGCCTGAGAACTAATAAATTCTGATTTATTAGTAAATATTATTACTAATTATTATTAGTAACTTAATAAATTCCCCTTTTTAAAAGCCATTCTGTTTCTGGTATATCGCATTCTGGCAGCTAGCAAACTAGAACACCAAACATAATTAAATGAATTGTGAGTCCCTCTTGCCCTGGAGCTCAGCTAGAGCTGAGGCTGAGGTGATTCTTCGCTGGGGCTCATGTCAAGGAGAAGTATGCAGAGGAGAAAAAAACCAGATTCCGTCATGTGGAAAGAATGGGGAAATTGTAATAGTCAAGCAGCCTACAATGTCTGCTACACTTAAGAGCCTGAAACATTACAAGCACTGAATAAATGTTTGTTAAATGACTGAATGGATCACCATACAAAGAAAACATCAAGAATTTTAAGGGATAGTTAATCCATAAACCATATATTAAAGAAAAATAAGTCAAGGGATTGAGAAAAACCCTAGAATGAGCTGAGAATTAACATCAAGGAATTGAGAGAACCTTCTCCACCAAAAGGGGGAAGAGTGAAATGAGACAAAGTGTCAATGGCTGAGAGATTCCAAACAGAGTCGAGAGGTTATCCTGGAGGTTATTCTTATGCATTAAGTAGATATCACCTTGTTGTTCAAGATGTAGTGGAGAGGCTGGAGGGAACTGCCTGAAAATGTAGAGCTGCGTTCCAGTAGCCATGTTTCTTGATGATGATTGAACAATGATATAGCTTTCACAATGTGACTGTGATTGTGAAAACCTTGTGTCTGATGCTCCTTTTACCTACCATATCAACAGACGAGTAGAACATGTGGAATGAAAATAAATAATGGGGGAACAAATGTTAAAATAAATTTAGTTTGAAATGCTAGTGATAAATGAAAGCGAGGGATAGAGGGTATGGTATGTATAATCTTTTTTTTTCTGTGATCGTTCTATTTCTTTTTCTGTTGTCTTTATTTCTTTTTCTAAATCAATGCAAATGTTCTAAGAAATGATGAATATGCAACTATGTGATGATATTGAGAATTGCTGATTGTATATGTAGAATGGAATGATATGTTAATATTTTTGTTTGTTGTTAATTTTTTTAATTAATAAATTTAAAAAAAATTTTTTTAAGTGTGCCAGTTATTTTCTCTCAGCTCCAAACTTATCCTTCATTGCCTGCTCTGTGAACACAGAGCTAGGCCCTACAAAGTTTTTAACACCTGGCATGATGTTAAGTTTTTTCAGTAGAGAACACTGGAGAGCTATTGCAGAAGAAAACTTCCTAAAAGGATGGACTCTCTTGGAGGCCCCTGCGCCAGAGGCTATTTCTCCCATGTCTAGACCCTGAAGCATGGGCGGCTTCAGAAGTGTCTGGCTCCTGCAGCACACGCAGTTTCTCCAGCAGTGCAGGGCGACAGCAGTACTTAACAGTCGATAATTTACCTTCCACCGCCACCACCCTGCCCCAATATATTCCTTGTACAGTTTTGCAGTGAAGTGCCTCTATTGAGACACTTCCCATGAACAGCTTCCACTTGTACCCTCTAGGAAGGATTTCCAGCAAATTCCACCAGCATGGCACAGCAGCAATTTCTCTGCCAGAAATCAGATTGGACCCTGGCTGACACAGAGAATAATAGCAGTAAATCTCAGACTCCACCATAAACTCAGAAAATGATTGATAAACTCAGACTGATTCCATTTACAGTTCAGTGCATAGTTATCTACACTAGATATTACACCCTTAAAGATTATAGAGGACCTTAAAGAGCTTTTGTTCCTATGGCATACAGCTATTAATATTAAGAAATTTAAACTGAGACATTTTTTTTAAAACACAAGAATACACAAGCACACACTCCATTAATCATCAGAACAAAGACCTTATCACATGTCATGTAGCATCTGCAAAATTCCACTGTATACTTGTAAGATAATAGAGTGAAAAGGAAAAATAACGCCCCAGTACTGTTTGAAAATAGTTTTGACCTTGTGACCCCTGTAAAGAGTCGCAGATATACCCAGACCACACTCTAAGAACTACTGATCTATACTAGATTTATAGAAATACAATAATTAAGGTGTATGGTGGAGGGCATTGGGGGGGGTAATAAGGAGCATACCGTTGTTTCCAATTAGGATCCTCAAAACAATGAACTTCTGGGTTTTCATTAACTCCTAAAATTCTCATGCAATATATTTTTTCTTCAATGATTTTTTTATTGAGATAAAATCATCCAAAGTATACAATCCATGGTTTACAGTATCATCATAAAGCTTTGCATTCATCATTACAATCAATTTTCGAACACTTTACTCCAAAAACAATAAAAAGAAGAATAAAAACAAAAATAAAAAGAACACCCAAAACATCTCATACCCCCATACCCTTTATAGTTCATTTATTTTTTTGGTCTATTTTTTCTTACCCATCTGTCCATACACTGGATAAAGGGAGTTTCAGTGACAAGGTTTTCACACTCACACGGTCACGCCTTAAAAGCTCTACAGTTATTCAGTCATCTTCAAGGATCAAGGCTACTGGATTATAGTTCGACAGTTTCAGGTGTTTTCCTCTAGCTACTCCAATGCACTAAAAACTGAAAGGGATATCTATATATTGCATAAGAATAATCTCCAGAAAGACCACTCGACTCTATTTGAAATCTCTCAGCTACTGAAACTTTATTTTGTTTCATTCCTCTTCCTTCTTTTGGTCAAGAAGGCTTCCTCACTCCCATGATACCAGGTCCAGGCTCATCCCTGGGAATCATTCCTATATAGGGGGAAGGCAGTCATGCAATATTTTATTATTTGTCTTTTTTAAGGGGTGTTAGTTTAACAGAGATGGGGTTTATTTTAGGCTCTTTGTTTCGTGAAGCCACTTTTTAACCACTACTCTACTGATTCCCTTGGTTTAAACAGTATGATTAACTTCAGTATTTTCTATCTTATTCTATTTAATTTCTAGACTGAGGTCTGCCCTGTGAAGCTCAGACTTGCTAGGCCCTGTAGTCACGTGAGCTAATTCCTTGTAATAAATCTCCTTATATCCTGTTGAATATAACAGGATGCAAAACATATATCCTGTTGGATCTGTTTCTTTGTAGAACCCTTGATTAATACAGTGTCACTGGACAAAGGGCAGTTTATTTAGGCTTGCTCAAGGCAAGGTGGATTGAACAAACTTAAATAAAAGCACTATTTACACAAGTGTGGACAGAGTTAGGAGAAACTAGTAAGAGATGGTGAGCAGAAAGCCTTAACACCCTATGCCTGAAGAAGAAAGTAGAGGATGTTGACCAATACATGGAGACTTGGAGAGAGGCTATCCTACAGAAGCTCTGGCCTTGGATAGTAAAATACAACCATTGCCCACAGTGGGAAAGAGCCAGAAAAATAAATATCCTGATCTTTCTTCCTCTTGTCCTCCACCCTCCTGTTTGTGACCCCATTGGCTGAACTCAACCAGAAGCCAAAGGCTCATAGAGCTAGATAAAGTACATAGAGCCACAAGGCAGCCTTCTGAGCCACACAACCCCATAGAATGGGGGGGGGGGGGGAAATAGGACTGGAGGCACAACTAGAGAGTATCCCACAAATTCATCAACCACTCAATCCTCACAGCATCAAAATACAAGCAGGAAGTGCACTGCACAAGGAAGAGGGGTGGAATTAGTTTTTTTTAATTGCATGGCAGGCATCAGGAATCAAACCCAGGTCTCTGGCATGGAAGGCAAGAACTCTGCCTGCTGAGCCACCGTGGCCCACCCAGAGGGGTGGAATTCAAAGAAAAACAAGAGACAGGAATTTAGTTAAAGGAGGCATTTTCCTGTTTAGCCAAGAGACAACACAAGGGAGAAAAAGCGGAGGCCAGAAGCCATAGATTGAAGGCTAGATAAGACTAGCCCAGATCAATGGATGAAATCTTCCAGCTTCACAAATAGGTGGAACCTATCCAAATGATTAGCCAGTGAATATGCTTCAGTCAAATCTCATTAATTGAGAAATATGGGTCACAATCAGAGTGAGAATTCCAAAGACCTGCAGAATAAGTTTAAAGTTGTCTTATGAGCCAATGCCGTCATGAAGACCAAAAATGATGATGACGGTCACAACTGCCTTGAGAAGAACACAGCCACAATGACTAACATTGATTGAACTATTGTTATGAGCCTGCTAAGGTTTTGGGAACTTTTACATGTACTTAGTTACTTAACTTTCACCACAAGTCAATGAGGTAGATATGTCACAGAGTGGTTAAAGAGTCAGAGAGGTGAGATAACTTGACCAAGATTTCACAGGTGGCAAACAGAAGAGATGGGACAATGTTTCCACACTAGGAAACTATAGATCAGAATAGGAACTAAAGGGTACAGGGTAGCTATAAACTGAAACGCTGCCAGAACCCAAGGCCAAAAGGGACAATTAGGGAAAGAAAGGGGGTGGGGAAGGGGGTAGGGAGGAAGGAAGGAAAGGTAACAAAGGTATCTATTGGGATCTCCCAGACTTGATAATAGGATGCGAACCTTCATTCCAATAGATTGTTGTGTCCACAGATCTCCAAAAGACTACTTTGAATTCCTGGCAGGGATGGATAACATATTCATGATTACTTTCACCACAATCTCACTGGCAACAATCCAGACCTAAAACAGCCCCTTCCTCATTTATCTCAAAAATAATCCCACTCATGAAACAGGAAGTGGTGATGGGGAGATGGAAGACAGGGTTTATATCTCATAACCAAATAATTTAAGGTATTAGGCATATCTATTTTTAAATGTCATGCACTATAAAGAATTTCTCCTAGTCCTTCACTCGAAATTGTCCCTAACCTCACCACATCATGATCTCCATCTCATCCTCCTAGCTTTCCTCTTCTCCAAGCCTACTAAATTACCCCCAAGGACTCTAATTCTTCCCTTATCTTTCAGGATAACGCAACATTTCCTGGCCTTTACTCCTAAACTTACCATAGAACCCAGAAAAAAAAAAGCCTTCCATTTTATAAAATTCACTCTCCTAACACATCAATTAAAAGGAAGAAATAAAAGCCTTCTGCTATGGATAAAGGTAAATTCCAGAATAAGCTGAAGATCTCTCCAAACACAGCAGTAATGGGTTCAGACCGTGAGCACAGGACTAGAATTAAGGAAAAGACAATTTAACTGAGGAGTTAGGATTTAACAAAAATGATTATGATTACTGAATCATTATATAGATATTTCTTTTTACTTTCTAATATATTAGAATAGATAAAGGGAAATACCTGAAATTTTTAAACTTTTATCCAGCTGCCTTGATCTCTAATAATGATTGTATAACTATATAGCCTTTATCTTGTGAACCTATGATTGTAAAAACCTTGTGACTGACCCCCACTTGTAACCCCTCATTCTGTTTTTCAACTTTAGAGTCTTATGAACACCAGCAAAAGCCCCTTAATGTTTATTAATAACGTCAGTCCAGAACTAACCCAGCCCAATTCCAAAACTATCTTACTAGAGGGAGCTGGATCTAACCAAAATGGGCCTGTCTGACATGTGCAGTTACTTAGACTTTAACCTATAAGTGACCTATACCTCATTGTAATACTAAAAATCACACCCATGATCACTGTAAGGCCACCATTTTCTTACATATGTTCTGTGACTAGGCACGTATTCAATCTGTGTGTGCTCATAATGAGATCATCTCTAATTTCATCATCTTGAGCTATTGTGCTCATTATCTTAAAACCTGCCTATCTTTTGATACTATAAAACTATCAGAGTCGGATTTCAGATGTCCCATCCTCCAGTTGACTAACCTTATCTTCTGCCTCTTGAAATCTGACATTGTAGGTTTTCATTGTTTTTCTCATCTCTTCTACTGTGACTTTCATTCCCATAAGTTCTGTGATTTGTTTTTTCAGACTTTTGATTTCTTCTTTTTGGTCATTCCTTGCCTTCTTTATATCCTCCCTCAATTTATTGATTTGATTTTTGATGAGGTTTTCCATGTCTGTTCGAACATTCTGAATGAATTGTTTCAACCTCTGTATCTCATTTGAATTGTTGGTTTGTTCCTTTGACTGGGCCATATCTTCAATTTTCCTAGTATGATTTGTTATTTTTTGCTGCTGTCTGGGCATTTAATTACCTTAACTAGTTTATTCTGGAGATTGTCTTCACTTTTTTTCTTTCCTAAAATTTTCTTGCTGGATGACTTTGTTGTCTATCTGTTATTTGACATTCAGTTCAGTTTATTCTAGTTCTCTAGCTTAAGTTTTGTTTAATAGATCAGAATTTTTCAGTTCTTGTTCTTTTGTTTCTTGCCCTGCCTGTATGGTGCCTTTCCCCTCCCCTTAGGAGGGTATGCTTAGGTATTACAGACCCCAGTCAGATTTTCCCAGACCAAACCGGTCACCTCTCAGGAGGAAAGTGTTATCTGCATCAGTTTTCCCTAAGGGTGAGACCCAGTAGATTAAAGGGCTTTCCTATGAAGCCCCTGGACTCTGCATTTTTCCTATCCTGCCCAGTATGTGGCGCTTTTCTGCCTGCTGGTCCCACCAGCATAAGGTGATGCAGTACCTTTAACTTCAGCAGACTCTCCCTGCTGGGGCCATGGTGGAGACAGAGGAGAGGTTATAGGCAGGCTTTAATCACTTCCTTTTTCCAGACCCTGGGGTCTGAATTCCTTGAGGGAGGGAATCTACCTGAGTTGGGCCCCACCCCTCTCCTGGGGAAGGCACAGGCTCCAGAGAAGCTCTCAAACAAGCCTGTTTCTGCCTATGCCTGGAGCAGTGGAGCCTGAGAAGCCTTGCAACTGCATCCAAAGAGTAATAAATCTGTAGAAACACAGCCACAAAAGAGAACAAGAAAAATCCTTTTCAGAGCAGGACCCCATTCCTTGGGTTTGCCAATCAAGAGCTTAAGTTGGTACGTTTCTCTGTGTATCTCCAGGTCTTATGTGCCTCCTCCTTTCCTGCAGGGCCCAGACCTTTTCAGATCCAAAAGAAACCTTTTTTTTTTTTCTTTTTTCTTTTTCCATCAGCCCTACCCCCTCTGCACCAGGGCAAAAACCAGTGACCACTGCTTTTACGTGAGGTTCAGCTGAGCTGGGCGCCTATTTTTACTAGTGAGAATTTGTTAATTAATTCTACAATTGACATTTGGTTGTGCTCAGCCCCTGCTGCTGGTAAAGTCCCTTTCCTTTACCCTCTGGGAAACAGCCTGTGAGGGAGGGGCACCGGCCACTGTGGCTTGGGGAACTCATGGTTCTGGGAGGGCTCACAGCCGGTCCAGCTGGTCCAGACTGAGGTACACTGTGTGTCTGGTCACTGACGTGGCCCCAGGAGTTGTTCTGTACTGTTCCTGGCTATTTATTAGCTGCTCTGGAGGACGAACTAATCCCACACCTTGCTTATCCACCATCTTATATCAGACTCTCTGTGATTGATTCTTGAAGAAGACTGAATAAATATATAGCTTTTAAAATGTGATTGTGTGATTGTGAAAACCTTGTGTGTGAATGCTCATTTTATCCAGGGTATGGACAGATGCATTAAAAAAGGGGGGGTTAATAATAAATAAATAAGGGAGATAAAGAGTGAAAAATGGGTAAATTGAAATACTGTGGATCAGTGAGAGGAAGAGGCAAGGGGTATGGGATGTATGAGTTCTTTTTTTTCCTTTTATTATTTTTTGGAGCGATGCAAATGTTCTAAAAATGATCATGGTGAAGAATACACAACTATGTGGTGATATTCTGAGCCATTGCTTGTATAATATGGGTGGGCTGTATGTGTGTGGGTATTTCTCAATAAAAATATATTTTTTTAAAATTTGAGCATACACTTCACAAAAGAAGATATAGAAGTGCCAAATAAGCATATTAAAAGAACCTCAAAATCAAGAGTAATTCCAGAAATACGTATTTAAACCACAATGAGATACTACAATTAAATAGCATTAAAAAAAACTGCCCATACTAGCTATTTAAAAGAATGTAAAGAAACTGGACGTTTCACAACGTGCTAGTGTGAATGTAAAACTGTCCAACCATTTTGGAAAAGAGTTTGGCAGTTTCTTTAAAAGTTAAATATTCAGAGACCTGCCCCAAACAAGTTGCCAGAATGAAACTCTTCAGGGCTCTGTTCCTGCCACCCACCTTCAAACACTTTCAACAATCATCACGAACTTGCAGAAATGTCTTTCTCTAAACTCCAGAAAACAGTTAAAGTACTTATTTTAGTTTGCTAGCTGCCAGAATGCAATATATCAGAAAACGGGAATTTAATAAGTTGCATGTTTACAGTTTTAGGCTGTGGAAATGTCCCAATTAAAGCAAGTCTATAGAAATGTCCAATCTAAGGCATTCAAGAAAAGATACCTTGATTCAAGAAAGCCAATGAAGTTCAGGGTTCCTCTCTCAAGTGGAAAGGCACAAGGCAAACACGGTCAGAGTTTCTCTCTCCGGGCACATGGTGAACATGGCATCATCTGCTAGCTTCCTCTCCAGGTCCCCAGGAGGCATTTTCCTTCTTCATTTCCAAAAGTCATTGGCTGGTGGACTCTCTGCTTAGTGGTCTGTGGTGTTCTCTGTTGCAGCTTTCTTGTGGGTCTGTCATTCTTCTCTGCTCTGAATCTCCCACATTCTCCAAAATGTTTCCTCTTTTATAAGATTCCATAAAGTAATCAAGACCCACCTGGAATGGGTGGAGACACATCTCCCCTATTCCAGCTTAACAATCACTCTTGCTTGAGTCACATCTCCAGGAAGTTGATCTAATTACAGTTTTAAACATACAGTACTGAATAGGGATTGGAAGAAATGTCTGTCTTTACAAAATGGGATTAGGATTAAAACATGGCTTTTCTAGGGTACATACATCCTTTCAAACTGGCATAGTACTGCAGTAACAAGATGAGTACCAAATGAAGGGAAAAAAAGCCCACCCCTCACAGGATCGACATGGAGCCATTCCATGTTCCAAGTGGGGATCCCTGGTCCTGGTAACACAGAGAGCAGGGTAACCCTCATGCAGTACAAGAAAAATATATCTTTGGTGCAATAGGTCTAGTGGTGGCCTGAGGGACTTGTCATGCCAGAACTTGCAGTGTTTAGAAAGCAGCTCAAAGAGCTCTCTTATAGAAGGCTATGAAAGAGTAGTAAAGACACACTGCCTGGAGTAAGGAATTGCTGGTTTTAGGACACATAGTACAGTGCCTGGAACCATGAGGAAATTGTTTCCAAGGGAAGATGACATTCAGTTCTGTATAATGGGGGGATTTCTAGGGCCATACTTGCATGTGCAAGACAAGACACATAAGCAAAAAGGAACAAGGAGACCCCACCACATTGCCCCGGAGCTATTCTCTAAGTGGATAAATGTTGAAGGAGATTTCCCCCACAGGTGAATTTGCAGAGACTGAGAAAGGTATTTTCTTTTTTCCTCCTTCTTCTTTTTTTGTTAGCTCCTGGAATTCAAGGAAAGCTCTGTCATAACACTAGCTGGATACAAGCATAAGGAACAGATGCCTCAGAGCCTAAATTCCAGTGGTAGTACAGTAAAAAACTGTGTTCAAGATGACAGCATAAAGAGGTGTGAAACTTAGTTTGTGCTCCAGAGTAGCTAGTAAATAGCCAAGAACTGAGTGGAACTACTGTTGGGGGAACATCTCTGACCAGACACACATAGTACACCAATCTGGAATGATGGAATGGCTAAGATCCCTCAAAAAACTGTAAATCTCCCAAGACATGAGACCCCCATCCCTCCCCATGGGCATAGCAGGCTGGTTCCAGAGGGAAAAAGAAACAGACCTTACTAGGAGCAGGGAAGGTAACTCAACCAAACTACAAATGTGAAATTAGTAAATTCGAACTGCTGAGAACAGGCCTGAGCACAGATAAACCTGGAATAAGAACTACAGGAACCCAGAGTTTTTGCCCCCACAGAGAGGGGGTGGGACTGATGAAAATAAAACAGGATTTTTTGAGTTGGACAGCACAACATATGGGAAGAGGGTTAGGCCACAAGAAAATAGGGCACATAGATTCTGGGGACACATAGAGCCATATACCAACTCCAGCTCTTGATTGACAAATCTGGGGACCTGGGGTCCAGCTCTGAAAAGGTACTTTTTTTCCCTTTTCCTTTTATTTCTTAATACTCATTAGATAGAACTGCTAGCACTCTTAGGCTTCAAAACTGTCCCAGGCAAGGGTGAAACTAAGGCATGTCAGACAGACAAAGTAACTAGTCACGTGAATGGGGCTAATCACCTAAAGGTGTACTTCCCCAAGGAAAGGGGATTGGGGCCCAGTTCAAGTGGCTGCCCTCCTTCAGGGATTTCAGGCCCCAGGGGCTAGAAAACAGAAGCAACCTAAGCCCACCTTCTACCTGAGCCTCTGCAACAACCACACCACTGATAGAGAGAGCATGCTGAGAATTCAATTATGCTTGTGGGGAGCTGCAGGCTGACAAGTTCCACAGGCTGGGCAGGATAGGAAAAGCACAGTCTAGACACTTCATAGGAAAGTCTGACAATCTGCTGAGTTTTACCCTCAGGGAAATGTAATACTGGTTACACCCTACTCCTAAGATGTGGGCCTGTCTGGTCTGGGAAAATCTGATTGGGGTTAATCATATCTGAGGAGACTTTCCTCAAAGAAGGGTTCCATATAGGGAGGGCAAGAAGCTGAAAAAAAGGAGCTGAAAATTTTTAATTGGTTGAACAGAAGTTATACTAAAATAAGTTGAACTGAATGTCAAAGAACAGATAGAGAACAAAGCCAACCAACAAGGAAACACTAGGTAAACTAGTGAAAACAACCTTCATTGGTCCTTTGACTGTGCAATATCTTTGATTTTCCTAGTATGACTCATTACTTTTTGCTGGCATCTAGGTATTTGATTTCCATAATTAGTTTATTCTGAAGGTTGTTTTCACTAGTTTACCTCATTTAAAAGGCAGCCTATGCAATAGGCTTTAAAAATTTAAAAGGCAGCCTATGCAATAGGAGACAACATTAGGAAACCCATATCAGATAAGAAACCATCTTGGTAGTTGAAGGTGTTATGTATCTCAGAAAAGGCTATGTTCTTTTAATCCATTCCTAAATGATTGCTAAATGTTTCCTAAATGAGATACAGTAGTTGAAAAAACTGATTCACGAGGTTCAAACAGACATACAAAATCACATCAAAAATCAAATCAATGAGTTGAGGGAAGGCATGGCATAAGAAATGAAGGATATGAAGAGGACATTGGGAAAACATAAAGAAGAACTAGAAAGTTTGAAAAAAATAAATAGCAGAACTTATGGGAATGAAAGTCACAATAAAAGAGATGAAAAAAATGGAGACCTACAACAGCAGATTTGAAGAGGCAGAAGAAAATATTACTGAACTATAGGACAGGACATCTGAAATTGGATGCATAAAAGAACAGATACGGAAAAATAAGACCATTTGTATTTCTTCTTCTGAGAAGTGTCTGTTCATGTCTTTTGCCCATTTTGTAATTGGGTTGTCTGAATTTTTGTTGTTCAGTGGAACAATCTCTTTATATATTCTAGATACTAGACCTTTATCTTATATATCATTTCCAAATATTGTCTCCCATTGTGCAGGCTGTCCTTTTACTTTCTAGATGAAGATCTTTGATGCACAAAAGTGTTTAATTTTGAGGAGTTCCCACTTATTTATTTCTTTCTTCAATGCTCACACTTCGGGTGTAAGGTCTAGGAAACCACCTCCTATTATAAGATTGATAAGATATTTCCCTGCATTTTCTTTTAAAAGTTTTATGGTCTTAGATATAATATTTAGATCTGAAAGGGTAATTTATTGCCCTAAATGCTTACATTAAAAAAAAGAGGGCAGGCAACGGTGGCTCAGTGGCAGAATTCTGGCCTGCCAAGCCGGAGACCTGGGTTCGGTTCCCGATGTCTGCCTATGTAAAAAAAAAAAAGGAAGAGCAAAAATTCCAGGAATTTACTGTTCACCTAGAAGAACTAGACAAAGAGAGAGAGAGAGGATGTAAATAAATAAAATCAGAAATGAGAGAGGGGACATAAACATTGAAACCACAGAAATAAAGGCAGTAATAAGAGGATACTATGAGCAACTATATGCTAATAAACTGGGCAACCTAGATGAAATGGACAACTTCTAAAAAAGCAAGAATGACCAACATTGACTCCAGAAGAAGCAGATAACCTCAACCAACCAATCACAGGAAAAGAGATTGAATCTGTGATCAAAAAGCTCCCCCTCCAAAAAAGTCCAGGACCAGATGGCTTCACATGTGAATTCTACCAAGTATTCAAGAAAAAATTAGTACCAATCCTGCTCAAACTTTTCAAAACAAAAATGAAAAGGAGAGAAACTACCTAACTCATTCTGTGAAGCCAACATCACCATAATATCAAAGCCAGACAAAATTACTACAAGAAAATAAAATTATAGATTAATCTTTTTAATGATTATACAAGCAAAAATCCTCAACAAAATACTTGCAGTTTGCCAGCAGCACATTAAAAGAATTATGCACCATGACCAAATAGGAAAACCAATTACCAAATTTATTTGGAAGGGCAGGGTGTCCCAGGTAGTTAAAAATGTCTTCAGAAAGAAAAAATGAAGTGGAAGGTCTCATACCACCTGACTTTAAAGCATGTTTTGAAGCTACAGTGGCCAAAATAGCATGGTACTGGCATGAAGATAGATATACAGACCAATGGAATCAAATTGAGTGTTCAGAAATAGACATTCCCATCTATGGACAAGTGATCTTTGATAAGGTGGTCAAGGCAACCTGGGATGGAGCAACCTCTTCAATAAATGATGTTTGAAGAATTGGATATCCATAGGCCAAAGAATGGAAGAGGATCCATCTCACAGCATGTACAAAAATTAACTCAAAATGTATCAAAGACCAACACATAAAACTTTTAGAAGAAAATGTAGGGAAATATCTTATAAATCTTGTGATAGGAGGGTTTCCTAGACTTTATACCCATAGGTGAACCATGAAAAAAGAAATGGATAAATGGGATCTCCTCAAAATTAAACAGTTTTGTCCATCAAAGAACTCTGTCAGAAAATTTAAAAGGCAGCCTATGCAATAGGAGACAACATTAGGAAACCCATATCAGATAAGAAACCATCTTGGTAGTTGAAAGTGCTATGTTATGTATCTCAGAAAAGACTATGTTCTTTTAATCCATTCCTATGGGTGTGGGCCTGTTGTAGGAGGGACTTTTTGATTTTGTTACTTCAACTGAGATGTGCCCTGTCTTATTCAGGGTGAGTCTTGATCCTATTGCTGGAGTCTTTTATAAGAGGATAATATATATATATATATATAAGCTAAGAGATGAAATTAAGCAATGGTCACCAAAAAAAGCCCCAGAGAAGCTGAGATACAAGGACACACCCAGAGAAGCTAAGAGAGATGAATCTAAAAAAGAGAAACAAGCTGCCTGAAGCTGAAAACAACGAAACCTGGAAGAAGAGGACCAGCAGATACTGGTCATGTGCCTTCCCATATGACAGAGGTATCCCAGATACCAGCAGCCTGTCTTCAGAGTCCAGATGTTATCCTGTTGATGCCTTAAGTTGGGACATTTTCATGGCCTAAGAACTGTAAATTTTAAGCTAATAAATCTCCATTATAAAAGCCAGCCCATTTCTGGTATATCGCATTCTGGCAACTTTAGCAAACCGAAACACCATCAATGAGGAGGACCAGGTCTGGCAACATATTAAACAAAGATTTCTAAAAAGTGGTACTGTATATAATCAAAGATCTAAAGGAAAACATGGAAAAAGAACTAAAGGAAGTTAGGAAAAGGATAGATGAACACTAAGAGAATATCAACAGACAGATGGAAATTATGGAAAGGGACCACACACAACTGAAGACCACAGTAACAGAAATTAAAAATTCCTTAGAGGGGTTCAACATCAGAGTGGAGCTGACAGATGAAAGAATCAGTGAATTTAAAGATAAAACAACTGGAATTCATCCAGTCCTAAGAGGAGAAGAAGAAAGAATAAAGAAAAGTGAACAGAAACTGAGAAACTCCTGTAGGACACAATCAAGAATACCAGTAAATGCATTGTGATATTCCCAGAAAGAGAAGAGAGAAAGAGATGGATGGATATTTAAAGAAATAATGGTTAAAGCATCCCAAATTTAACAAAATACATGAATATACACATTCAAAATTCTGCTCAATGAATTCCAAACAGGATAAACCCAAATAGACCCATGAGACTGCATATTATAATAAAATTGTTGAATGCCAGAGATAAAGAGAGAATTCAAAGCCACAAGGAGAAGTAACATGTCGTGTAAAAGGGATCCTCAATAAAAATAAGTGCCAATGTCTCATTGGAAACCCTGGAGTCGAGAAGGAAGAGGCATGACATATTTAATGGCTGAAAGCAAAAAACTGCTAACCAAGAATTCTATATCCAGCAAAACTGTCCTTCAAAAATAAGGGCAAAGGGGTAAGAGGGCAGGGGTAGTTCAGTAGTTGAATTCTTGCCTGCCATGCAAGAGACCTGGATTTAATTCCTGGCCCATCAACAAATGGTGCCGCAATAAAAGGATATTCATATGGAAAAGAATGAAATGTAATTCCCATCACATACCATACAAAAAATAATAATAATAAGGATAAAGGGGCATAAGTCTCCCTGGCAACTTGGGACATGATTCTCAGGGATGAGCTTGGCCCTGGCATCATGGGATTGACAATGCCTTTTTGACCAAGAGGGGGAAGATAAATGTAACAAAATAGTTTCATTGGCTAAGAGATTTCAAATAGAGTCGAGAGACTCTTCTGGAGGTTATTTTTATGCAAGCTCCACCTAGATATTCAAATTGCCACAGTTTGCCACGTCCCAACCAACAGTATTTCCCAAAACCCTAAAGAATACCCAGGGCTCTATCTGGGATTCTATAACAGTTTCACTCAGTTTATATTTCAGAAACCTAAAACTTCCAGATTGTTTCTATGAGAGAGTAGCCCTGAAACTTAGAGGCACCAGTCACTCTAAAAATATCAACCAGTTGCATACCCTACCTGATAATGTTGACAGCCCTTCTCGACAAGAAGTAAGAATTTTCATGGCCCAAATATCCCTAAAGACTGAGAGAAGGATCAGATGAGAGGGAGCAGTTGTAACAAAGAAAACAGGATTTAACAAATAAGCATGACTAGTGAATCATTATATTGATATTTCTTTTTAGCCTCCAGTTTATTAGAGCAGCTAAAGGAAATATCTGAAATTGTGGAACTGTAACCCATACAATACCTTGAAATTTGTTTTGTACTACTTGTTAAAATGTACTTTGAAATCTATCACTTTCCTGCATATATGGTATATTTCACAATAAAAAATGTTTTAAAAAAATAAGGGTTGAAAACCTTGTGTCTTATGTTCCTTTTATCTACAGTATGGACAGATGAGTAAAACATATGGACTAAAAATAAATAAATAATAAGGGGGGAATGAATGTTAAAATAAATTTAGTAGATTGAAATGCTAGTGATCAATGAAAGGGAGGGGTAAGGGGTATGGTATGTATGAATTTTTCTCTGTTTTCTTTCTATTTCTTTTTCTGAATTGATGCAAATGTTCTAAGAAATGATCATGATGATAAATATACAACTATGTGATGATATTGTGAATTACTGAATTATATATGTAGAATGGAATGACCATATGGTAAGAATGGTTGTGTTTGCATGTTGGTATGTTTAATAAATAAAATATATTTTAAAAAAATAAATAAATAAGGGCAAGATTAAGACATACCCAGATAAATGAAAGCTAAAGGAGTTCATCACCATTAGACCAGGCCAACAGGAGATGCTAAAGAGAGTTCTTCCGCTTGAAAGGAAAGGACAGTAGACAATAGATTAAAGCTGCAATGAGAAATAAAGATCTCTGGTGAGGATAATTATATGGGTAAATATAAATGCAGTATGATTATATTTTGGGTTTGTAACTTCACTTTTTACTTCCTAAAAGGAAAATGCATAAAAATTAATGATATGCCAGTGACTCATAATGTATAAAACAAGTAATTTTTTAAACAAGAACTACATAAAGATGAGGGGATGGAGGCGTATAGGAACATAGTTTGTATAACCATTGAAATTAAGTCAGTATCTATTGAAACAAGTGTGTTATAGACTCAGGACGTTAAATTTAAGTCCCTGCGGTAGCTACAAAGAAAATATCAGATAATCTCAAACTCAGAGAGACAGAAATAGTATAGTATAGTATAGGTTGCCAGGAGTGAGGGACAGGGAAAGCGGATTATAATGCAAAATGGGTATAAAGTTGCTGTTTTGGGTGCGGAAAAAGTTTAGTGATGGAAGCTGGTGAGGGTACCATAACACAGGGACTGTGATCAATCCCGCTGAATGGTATGATTCAAGTGACGGAGATGGCGATGTTCATGTTGTGTGTATGTTCCCACAATAGAGAGAGAGAGAGAAAGGGAGGGCGGGCAACTAAAGAGACAATGACAACTAAATGTAATACAGGAACATGGATGGGCTCTAGCTAGCGAGGAGAACAGATTCAAAAGGATTTTACTAGGACATATGAAAATGTTGGAATATTGACTGTAAGCTTTATATCAATGTTAAATTTCTTGAACTTGATAACTGCACATAAGATGGTTAAATACGTGAATATCCATATCTTAAGAAATGTACATGGCAATATTAAGTGTTCAAGGAGCATTATGTATACAATCTACACTCAACTGTTCAAAAGGATTGCCAAATGTAGATAGATAGATGATAGATAGCTTTAGATAGATAGATAGATTGATTGATTGATAGGTAGGTAGGTAGGTAAATAGGTAGATAGATAAATAAATAGAAATATAAGACAAATGTGGCAAAATATTTAAATTGGTGGATCTGGGTATCGAGGACAGCAGATAGGAGTATGATGGATTTCTCTCTTTGGGGTTTGTTTTATTTTTGTAACTCTCCTGTAAGTTTGACAGTATTCAAAATAAAAAGTTAAAAAAATCTCAAGGGAAACATAACAATATTTGACATCTGTCAGATATTGCACAAATTAATGTGCATTATTTTTTCAAGCAGCTTCTGAGTCATACTCATTAAGTTGTTTGGAGCTAATTAGTTAATAAACAGAACTGGGGTAACCCAACCGGTATCTTTTCTCCTCCCTAGTTAGATCCCATTCATGTTCATGTATTACATTTAGTTGTCATTGTCTCTTTAGTTGCCCGCCCTCCCTTTCTCTCTCTCTCTCTATTGTGGGAACATATACACAACACATTTTTTTTGTTAGGTAAAAAAAAAAAATGTTAAACAGTCACCTACCACATGACTCAGTCATCCTGCTCCTAGTTATTTACCCCAGAAAAAGAGACGCATATGCCCATACAAAGGTTTGTACACAAATGTTCCCCTGCATTTGGAATAGCCAAAAAAAGGGAACCCCTAAAAACC
This sequence comes from Myrmecophaga tridactyla, assembly GCA_004026745.1. Lineage (NCBI taxonomy): Eukaryota > Metazoa > Chordata > Mammalia > Pilosa > Myrmecophagidae > Myrmecophaga > Myrmecophaga tridactyla. The sequence continues at coordinate 35,577 of PVIY010012279.1, read as the reverse complement.
CAAATGTCCATGAAGAGGTCAATGAATAAATAAATTGTGGTATGTCTATACAATGGAATACTAATAAACAAATAAAAAGGAATGAGCCATTCATATACGCAACCACACTGACAAATTTCAAAATCATTATGCTGAGCGAAAGCAACCAGACAAAAATGAGTATATAAAGTCGGATTCCATTTATTTAAAGTTCTTGACAGTGCAAACTAACCTAAATGACAGAATGCAGATCAGTGGTTGCCTGGTGAAGGGGGTGCAGTACTTAAGGAGGACCAGGAGGAAGATGGATTACCTAAAGATAGGAGGCAACATTAAGAGGTGATGAATATGTTCATTATCTTGATTGCGATGATGATTTAAAAAATGTATATGTGTGTAAAAACTTATCAAATTGTACATTTCAAGTTTGCACAGCTTATTGTGAGTCAATGTATCAAATTTATTCTTAAAAAAATACATTACCCAAATAAATAAAAAAAGAAAAAAAATTACATTACCTTATCTTGGTGCAAAACCTGAGGTTCTTTATCTTTTTTATTTTTTATTTTTTTGGGCATGGGCAAGCTCTGGGAATTGAGCCTGGGTCTCTGGCATGGCAGGTGAGAATTCTGCCACTGAGCTACCATTGCACCTTCCCTGAGGTTCTTTAAAGCATGAAATAGTTCTATAATTTTGCTTATTTAACCTAATTAATCTATAATTTCATCTTAAAAAATCTTAAAAAAAAGTGCAGAATGTCTACTGAAAAACAGGACTTCAACAATGAAGAAAGACAGAATAGCTTTCTAGTATAATGGCTCTCATACTTTAGCGTACATTAAAATTAGCTAGAGAATTTGCATTTCTTAACAAGTTTCCAGGTGATGCTGACACCACTTGTCCCAGGACCACACTTTGAGAACCACTTTTGTAGTTCATCAGCAATAATCAATTAGAAATTGTGAAGGAGATAAAGATATACATAAAAACAAAATAATAAACCCATAAAATACTTAGGAATAAACATAATGAGAAATGTGCTAGACCTACATCAATAAAAACCTAAAGCTGTTACTGAAGGACATACAAGAAGCTATGAATAAAGAATATTCCATGCTCCTAAATGAAGAGATTCAATATTTTGTTATTAAATTCTCCCTTGAATTTTTCTATAAATACTGTAAACCCATTTTTTAAAATATCAAAAGGACTTTTTAATGGAATTTACCAGACTAATTCTCAAGTTCAAATAGAAAAGAACATATATAAAAATAGCTAATAAGTTTTAAAAAAAGGAACAAGGACAGATTTCCCCTACCAGGTAGCAAACCATATGGTAAAACTATGGTAAATAAAACAGCATGGTATTAATTCAGGAATACTTAAATCAATATATGTAATAAATAATGAGCAGAACCATTTTTATATGAAAATTTTATTTATGGTAAAATGACATTTTGACTCACAGAAGAAAGAATGGACCATTGAATAAATAGTTTAGGACAACTAAATATCTATTTGGAATAAAATTAAGTTAGAACTCTGCTGTATACTCTCAAATATAATAGATAAGGATTCTAATCTAGAAAACATAAAGAGATAAAAGTAACTAACAAATAAAAGACAGTCTAATAGACTAATGGGCAAAGAATCTAAACTGACAAATTCACAGAAGAAATACAAATGATTAGTAAAGAAAAGATAATCAACCTCACCAATAATTAGGAAATAGCAAATTAAACCAATAGTGATGTTTTTAAGTCACCAGTTAGGGGGAAAAAAATAAAATATCTTGCAACTGATCCACCACCACAAGGGATAAGGAGAAAAGAAAAGAAAGTAGTAGGGCAAGTTTACTGTTGATTTTAAGGAACAACTTCTGTTTATCAATTTAAAAGTGTAAGACTTAAAAATGTATAACTGTTTCAAGATTTCAGGATGCCTATGACAGACAAGTTGTAAACTGTGCTACAAAGCTTAACACAGAGCTCAGTGTAGTGGGATGAAAACAATTGCTATCTTTGTTTAGGAAAATATCTTGATAAGCTTACTTGAATTAAGAAGGTAGTACCCAAAAGGCTCTTTAGTGTGGCAGTATGTAAACAGAAGAAGAGAGCTGGAATGAGAATTAGAAATTCATATAAGTTCTAAATGTCTTTAGACACTAGGGAGAGAATTAGAGAAGCACCAAAATAGGAACAGTTAGATTTGACCATCATACCACTGATGTATATTCAGGAAGTCAACAAAAGGCTTTAAGGTTAGGCATGTTTTTAAACTTGTGTTAAATTTTATCTTTTTCAAGAAATTAAGTGCAGGTTAATAGTGGCTTGTTAATATGTATTCTATTTGGGGGAGTGTCTTTTAATAGGAAAAAATATAAAGTCGTGGAAAAGTCTTAGGCTGTAAGCCTTAGTTCCCCATAGCTGGGGGAAGCTTAACTTTTGGCATGGAGCCGTGTCCAAGCTCAACCATATACCTGGGGGCGTCAAATTCTAGGCATAGTGCCTAGTTGTAAATAAAGAGCCTCATATGTTTTAAATTAGAAAGTCATGGCAAGCATCAAATATGGATAAGGTCAATTTAAACTTAGTCATATATACAAGAATATTAGTGGGAACAGGAGAGGATGCCCCTTCAAGCATCACAGAGACAATATTAATATTACTAAAAGAGAGTACTACTGTTTTATTTCAGGAATTCACTAGTCAATACAATCACATAGGTTGAAAATATAAACAGATTTAAAATGAGTTTGAGTATTGTTACCATTATAATTATCTCTAGTATTAGCACTGATTACAGATCCATCACGAGTTGTTTTTTGTTTTTTAAGGAGAAAAAAGAACCAGGAATACTCCAAATATTTTGAAACTTTCAAAATGGAGAACCATCCCCTTCTCCCATCAAGCCTCATTTTAACCTTGCAGACTTCTGTTTCCCCACGATCAGCAGCAGCATCCTAAACGACCCTCACCGTAATCCTCAACGCTTACTGAACATGCACTCTGTTCTAAGAGCTTTCCACGCATTTTCTTATTTTTAAGTGTCTGATCTTTTAAAAATGCAAATTACTCCAGATCCTATTATCAATTCACACAGTAGCAGCGATCATAAATAATATCCTTTGATATTATAACCTAGAATATAAACCCTGGAGGATGAAGAGAAGGTGGCCTGAAAGGTGGGAAAAACCTTACTGCAAAATTTTGCTTCAGATGAGAACTGTATGAATACATCAGTAGGATGAGCACAGGATGTTTGTTACATCATATTTTTAATTGGTTTCTTTTTTTATTTAAAATGCCTCAGGGATAATCATCAAAGAACTAATTGAATATCTAACAATAGCAGGATCATCTCCTAAGTGCCATGATTAAATGTTTTTTTTCCCTTTAGAAAAGTACAGTCATTAGTCAAAAAAAAAAACAAAAAAAACCTGGGGAAGATAGAAAGTAGGAAGTAGGAAATAATAGTAATTAACAGATACATATTCAAAACACAATAGCTATTAAATTTTGGTGAAACTTTTAAATCAAACCATTTTCCAGTAACATTGCATCTTAACCATTTTTCATGCTTTTAAACAGTCTTTGTAATAATCATTTTAACTGCTGCACTGATTTATAATAATCTACTTGCTCTATTTTTAAAATTTAGGTTGTATCCAGGTTTTCACTATTATTTGTGAAGTTAATATTTGCATACAACTTATTTCATGTTTAGAATTATTATCTGTCCATAAGCAAAATAACTGGGACAGAGAGCATGAACAATTTAAAACTTTTGATATATTACTATCAAAACTGGCTTTCCAAAAGGTATTTTCATATACTCATTTATGAAATATAAATTTTTAAATATAAATATAGAGCCTTTTTGAAGGATAATCTTAGAGTAGAGGTCAAACTAAAAATGTACATACACTTTGAACCACTAATATTATTTCTAGAAATCTTTCCTACAAAGATACTTGTATATATACACAAATATGGATGTATTGGTTTCATTTAAGCATAATTCTAAATAGAAAAAAATTGATAATAACCTAAAGGAAAATGGTAAAATGAATTGTAATATGGCTACGTGATAAAAATATAATGCTGTTAAGGTGAATGTAGTGGCTCTATATCTTTTGACTTAGGGGGATCTTTTAGGGTTAAGTGGAGAATAAAAGTAAATAGATGAACAGTCAGGCAGTATGATTTCATTTATAAAAATATTAATAAATATGTATGTTTGAAAATGCATTTAAAAATGAGTAAGGATCACAAACATTTGGCTGAGTCTACTAGTTATCCTTCCAAATCTATTATCCCCTTCTTGTGGTAACAGAATACCAAATTTTAGCTGGGTACATTTTCTAGCCTCCCTTGAAGTTGAAATTGACTAAGTGACTAAAGTCTGGCTAATGAGGTGTAAGCAGAAGTGTTTGTGGCAATTCCTAGGAATCTTCCTCCAAAGACAGCTGAAACATTTTACTGATTGATTTTCAATAGCTTGAAACAGCAATTATTTATTCTCATGGATCTATGGGTCAGCTGTGACAGCCATGCTCCCTGTGCATTTACCCTGGGGCCCAGGCTGAAGGGACAGCAACTCACTAAGACAAGCTCATCTCATGACAACAGCAAAGGTTCAGGAGGGTGAACATAACTGCAGAGTTTCTTAAGGCTTGGAACAAAACACAGTTACTTCCACCCACATGCTATTGATCAAAGCAAATCACACAGCCAAGCACAGAGCCAAAAGGCAGAGAAGTATACTCTGTCCAAGAGGGGGTCACGGCAAAGATGTGGATTGCGTGGTGTGGTGGTGAGTGGTATGGGAGAGTCATACTTAAGGTCTATATACACACTGTGGCTGAAAGACATTGGGCTAATTGTCCACAATTACGTAGCTGGTACATGTCTGAGCTAGGAGCTCAAATTTAAGTCTGATGGATCCAAAGCCAGTGTTCTTTTGATCTCATGCTATGCATTTTAACAATTTTATTCTGCATTTTAATTCGGCTAAAATAAATGATCCCTCATTACTTTTTCATTTTTTTCTTTGGTATTATAGTGTATTCTTCCAAATGAATTTAGAATCATTTGCTAAATTTCCAGAAGGCAAACAAATAAGAAAGTAAACTAATAACTATTGGAACTAGAAGACTTTAAATTAATTGGGGAAATGCTGACATCTTTAAAATAAGTCGTTTTCCCTAAAAGGAATATTTGTCTTTTGCGACAATTTGACTTGTGAAAGCCTATTTTGTTAATATTATTCAAAATTCCTTTGGCATTCCTAGGTATTTAATCACTTTATCTACAAAATATTGATAATGCTGTCATTCTCCATTTTACAATTGTTATTTTTGTGTTCTGCATTTTTATATGGAATAAAATTTCCAAGAAAATGTTAAATAGTAATTAGGTAGTTATCACTAATTAGATGTTAAATAGTATTTATTTTCTCACCATAAAGTATTATGATGACTATTTAAAATTCTTTTTATATCACAGTATAGAAATATCATCATTCATGATTATATATAAATATATATATATATATATATTTTTTTTTTTGCATGGGCAGGCTCCAGGAATTGAACTTGGGTCTCCGGTATGACAGGTGAGAATTATTCCACTGAGCCACTGTCGCACTGCCCATTTTTCATATGTTTTATAGGTTTTTTTTTTCCTTAAAGAGATTAGTATTTAATTTATCAGCTATTCAACAGCTATTAAGTAATAAATTTTTTCTTATTATCTTTCAGATAGCCTAATATGGAACCACTAATATGGAACCATTCTTAGTTTCTTAGGACAAATGCTACTTGGTCAGTGTGGATCATTATTTGAGTGTAAACGGATTTGCTCTACTAAGTCTTATTTAGGATTTTCAAATCTGTTTAATCCAGATGCCAACTGGTATATTTACAGGCTTTAAGATCTAGAAAGGGTCATTTTGAACTTCTGCTTCATGGTTTATGGAAGTAATAGTCCTCTTTACAATTCCTACAAATTCCCAGCTAGGTTTGCATTCTCATGATTTCCTCAAACTTCAAGTTCCTGCATTTGCTCAATTGGATTAGCTGACAGATGGACTTGGCGTGGCTGTTTCTTGTTCCTTCTGTTCTGGACAATTAACCCAAATGTGGAACTCAGCCCTGTACTTAGTTCCCATCAAAAATCCACTGATACCTAGTACGCATATGTAGTATACTTAGCTAAAATGAAAACAATATAAAATTCCAAGTTAGATATCCTTGGCCGAAAAGTTTTTCTTTCAAACAATTGCAGATCTCTAGTCTCCTGCTTCATTGCTTAGACCTCTGATTTCTCTATTTTATTTTCCTAGCCAATCCCCACCCCCTCCCACCAGATAATGCAAAGCTTTCCCACATAATTATACAAAGAAATTAAGCTCTCTCTAGTCGGTATCCCTGAACTCAAGCTTTTGAGTTATTTTACATATCTAGCCAAACCGATCAAGGTGCATTACAAAAGAAAAAATCATCTCCTTTATGTTAGTCATTTGCTGCAGTGACTGCAATCTCACAGCTTCCCAAAACAAGCATTTTTTCCTTGCTCTCAATACCTTTCTGGGGCTACCACCCTGGTCTTTGTGTCCTCTCATTCTAGGAAACAGGGAGAAGGAGTGGCCACTATCAGGAACGGCCCTTCTCAGAGTAAAGGAAAAAGCAAACAAGCCTGCAGAAACAAAACAATGTCTCATAATGCTTCTGCTTACAACTGACACATTGTCACTTCCTGTCATCTTCCGTCCACCGAAGTCATGTGACTGACCCAGAACATGGTGTAGGAAAATATACTTCATCTATCCTCTCATAGAGAAGAGAATAGCTAGAAACATTGACACAATTTATTACGATGTAAAAAGTCATACTCTTTATAATTAATTTTAAACAGCAATGCTTCCCCCTCACTTGTGCTATATTCATCATATAGATGAATTTGCAGCAGTGATTCTAGTGGCACTCATCATTAAGATGAATTTGCAGCAGTGATTCTAGTGGCAAAGGGTTGTGTGTTGTGGGGAGGGTGTCTATCAGAAAATCCAGAGTGCTTTCCCAATATACATGACCTCCCTGCCCTTACCTCCGTCACCATTCTGAAATGTCTCTGGGGACAGGGACGAGAAGGTCCAGTGTGCAAAGACTACTCAAGTGATTTTGATATTGCCCATTCTCAACATTTTTGAGAACCACTGGAATACAGGTTTTAGGTGGATGCCCTTATCAGATTTTGACCACACCATTCTTGGCATTTTAAATACAAGGGGTCCTCTAATTCACCATGCTGCAGTGAACACATAAGGAATAAGAATAAAAGATAACATTTATCTGGGAAATTTAGCCAGGACTGTCTTTTTGCTAAGAGAAGGTTTTTACACTGTGGAGTTCTTCTACTTCAAATAAACAAGCTATTGGCAGAATTTTTGTGGGAATATATTTTGAAAGCACTCAACCAAGAAGAGTGAAACAATTTTAGATTGGGTTGAATTTGTTGATACGGATGAACTTACCAGAAGTGCTGCCTTCAATGTGCTAGTTCAAGCAGTTGGGTGCCTAACAGTTTGCTGAGTTGGATAAGGCAATCAAGCTCCAACACTGACCTTCATTAAAGGAAGTTGAGATGCCAGAAATCCCTTGGCATATATACAGGAAGGAAATCAAGGACAACTTGAGATAGGAATTTTGGAATAGACCCATTGCAAGCAGTCCTGTTTGCTTGCTCCTAACTGTGGCCCCAAGAATGACTAGAAAAAGTGGCCCTTCCCCAAGGTCTTGAAATCTACTTTGCTGAAGGAAATTACAGCATCTTAAAAAAAAAAAAAAAAGCATCATTTATTTATTTCCGAATGTTGGAAATGCTGGTGGAAAATGCTACAATTGAAATGTTCTCCTTCAACTGGGATGGGATGGTCTCAGGGTTATGGAGGCGAGTGAGGTGCCCTCAACACTCGAGGCAAAGTGTGCTGCAGCAGCAGGAAGACCAGCATGGTAATCAGGATTGTCTCTCCTTCAGAAATCTCTGGCTATGCCTATTTGAGCACCAGGTTCCCACTAAGGTCTGACTCGATTAGTGTCAACAAAATACCCTAGATGTGTTGAATAAAGGCTTCAACTGAGTCAAGACAATAAAGTCATAATCCAAATAATCCCTCATCCAAATCCCCGAGATAATCAGATCACAGAACCACAGCATCAGGCCTGAAGGAGAGACTAGCTAGCTACTCTGTTATTCTTTGACTATTACCCCTAGAAATTCCTAAAGGCATTTAATGAGATATCTGTGTCCTTGAACAAAAGAAATAATCAAGCCTCTTTGGGAAGTTTCATACACTTGCTCTGAGCTAGTAGTAATTTCTGGCATATAGAAAGCCACTGAGATCTACCAATCGGGGTAGCTAGTCTCCCCTCTTGTGTGAGTTAGGTAAAACAAATGAAATTTAACTCAGTCAAACTCAGAACCCATTGATTCTCTTGATTTTTCCCAGTTCCTGTGTTGGGTAGAATAGTCTCAACAACTGGCAAAAGTCCCCATTTCTGTTTACTCACTATGGAATAAGGAGTATTATGGTAGGAAGAATGAAAGGGAAGGCACTGGTGTTCCCTCTCCCTAGAAATAGTAAAATCCAAGGCAATACTCTATCCTTGCTGGGAATTGCAGATATTAACACCACCGCTTCTACTTTTTAATAAAATGTCTTTTTATTTTAAAGTTATAAAATAACTACGAGCTTCAAGGAGATTGGACTTCTTCCTGGTACCTGGGGGTGAATCTTAATTAGCCTGAACCCAAACCTGAATAATTCTACTCTGTTTGTTTTGATGGTTTAGGAATGGGACTATGGTGCCGTTATGGACAATGAGATGTGAAGGAAAGCCTGGAAGGGGCTTATAGCTTCCTGACACTGTCTTGAAGATCATTGCCAGCATGATGAGATGATGATCCAAAACCCAACCAAAACCTTTCCTGCCAACCCTAAAAACCACCTGAGGCTCTATCTGACACTCTACAAAGGTTCCATGCCATATGATTATTTTCCAGAAATCTACAACTTCCAGTTGGGTTCCTAAGCCAGATGAGTCCTGAAACCCAGAGGGGCCAGCCTCTCCAGAACATTAGTTTTTTACATCCCCCTATCCCATATTATTGACAGCCCTTTCCAACATGAAAAAGTTAGAATGGGCATAGCCCAAATACCCCTAAAGATTGGGAGAAAGATCAAAGGAGAAGGAAGAGTTATAACAGAGAAGATAGGATTTAACAAACGACTATGATTGCTGGATCATTATATTGATATTTCTTTTAGTCTCCAGTGTTTTGGAGCAGCTAGAAAGAAAAATCTGAAAGTGTGGAATTGTAGCCCACACTAAACTCTGAAATCTACTCTATAACAAATTGTTGCAGTGTGCGTTGAAATTTATTGCAGTTTTGTATATATGTTAGTTTTCACAATTTAAAAAAATTGAAAGGAGTCAGAGGAATCACAAAGAGAATTACGAGGTAGGGACTGCTTTGTTTCATTATGAGATCTATAGCATGATTTAACTTTTTCATAAATATATGTATCCATGTGTATAGATATATATATGTTTATGACTATTGTAACTTGAAATTATGATATACCCATTCAGTAGGATACCATGCAGCTATTAAAATGAATAAGATGAATTTATATGTACTGACTTATAAATATGTCCAAGATACTAAGTGGAAAAAAGCAAATTGCAATTTTGTGAAAATAGTAATAACATATCCTAAATTATGTAAAGAAATAAAATTTGGAGGAAGAGGAAAGAAGCTTTATTGAATATAATTCACATACCCTACAATTTACCCATTTAAAGTGTACAATTGAATGGCTTTTATTATATTCACAGAATTGTGCATCCATCACCACAATCAATTTTAGAACATTTTCATTATTCCAGAAAGGACACCCCACTCCCCTTAGCCATCACCTCTCTAACCCCCATTCTACCAGCCCTAGGCAATCACCAATCTACTTTGTGTCTCTATAGATATGCCTATTCTGGACATTTCGTATAAATAGAATCATACAATATGTATTCCTTTATGATTGGCTTCTTTCGTTTAACATGCAGTTTTCATCCATGCTGTAGCATGAATCAGTACTTCATTCCTTTTTATGGCTGAATAATATTCTACTATATGGATATTCACATTTTGTTTATTCATTCATCAGTTGATTGACCTTTAGATTATTTCCACTTTTTCACTTTTTTGAATAATACTGCTGTAAACAAGTTTTGTATGTACTGATATTTTCATTTCCCTTGAGTATATACCTAGGAGTGGAATTGGTGGGCCATATGCTAATTCTATTTTCAACCCTTTGATGAAGTCTATATTTTTCTTGACCTTATTAAAAGCATCAAAAAGTCATGAACTCATTCCAATATCGAGACATCTTCTACAGGTCATTAATGCACTAACCACAGTAGGCACGTGATCTGTTTTCCAGAATACAAGGGGTGCCGGTCTAATTTGTGACTGTATGACACAGATGTCCAGTTCTCAGATGGGGTCGGGAGAACCCTTGTTACCACTCACCACACCTCACCTCAACCAGTTCTACATTTTAGGCCTGCCACTTGCTATATTCTACTTCCAGTTACCAATTTTAATCTTATGCTTGCAAGTGAACAAAAAAGTTATGTCTCACATAACTCAGAAGTCTGATTGTAGGATCTGACTACAGATGCAGCTAGATGCAGGTATTTCTCTACTTCTCAGTAAACTCTTTTTTCACTTTGGATCAATTCTCAGGCAGTCTTGCTCCACTTGACAGCAAAAACAGCCTCTTTAAGCTCATGACGAGAGATCCCAGAAGGAATCTAAGTCAGTTCCTTCATAAAAATGCTAACTGGCCCCTTGGTTCAATTTCCATCTCTAAGGAAATAGGGCAGCCAGCCTGAGTTTCACATCTTTCCCATGGCAGGGGTAGAGGGGTCAAATGATTGAAAACCCCTCGAAGCATGGGAAAGGAGTTTCTAGAAAGGAAAATATACTTGGAAGGCAGAAAAGAAACTACTCTCCAACACACTTTCTATGTCGATTTTATTAATTCTCATCATTTTCCTCTTCATCTCTTTATCATTTTTTTTCTGTGTTCTGTGAAGTAGTTCTCAATTTGCCTTTACATCATGTATACCATTTTTCTGACAGATTAAGTCTATACTTTGATTCCTGCACTTTTGGTTTCTGTGTAGTTTTGAAAATCTTATTTATGTATTTACAATATTTATTATGGACCCACTTTACCCTAGCTATTATGCTAGGAGAAAAAGCCTTCAAGGAAATTACTGTCTAGTAGAGAAGATAACAAATAAGAAAATTGCGATAAAGTGATACCATAGAGGTAAGCTCAGGGTGCTTGCGGGTGCATAGCACAGGCATCCAACCCAGCCTGGAAGGATTCAAATGTTCCCCAAAGGAGGCGACATCTATTGGTAATGAGTATTTGGAAGACAGGGAATGAGGACCAAGGAAGGAAGGGAATTTCAGGTCAAGAAGCAGTGCATGCTAAGGCAGAAAGCTGTAAAAGAGCATGTCATGAAAGAGAAGCAGCGACTAGCTCAGTGTGCCATTACGAGTGGTGCAAGATGAGGGTAGTGAAAACGAGGGGCCAGACCATAAATAGCTCTGGAGCTGTGTGCCTGGGAGTTAGATTTTATCCTGGGGACAATAGAAGGGTTTAAACAGAAGAGTGTCATGAGCAGGATTGCATTTTAGAAAGGCAACCCCAGTGGCCATGGGGAAAGGTTCTTTCACAATGCCAGGAGATTATTCAAGAGGTCACTGCAGGCACCTAGGTAAGCGATGGCAAGTGTCTCAAGATGGGAGTGTGGCAGTAGTGTGAATTTCACATTGCGCGCTCCTTCTTGTGCTTAGCGCAGAAGCTCACCTTCCACTTCCTAACAGATTTTCTCTGTCCTCCTGGAAAGTGAATCTTCATATGGTTAAATCCTCCTTATCATTAAGGTAGCAGCTCAGATGTCATATCCTCTAAGAGGTCTTGTCTTCACTGACCACTTTTTTATTTTTTAACTTTTTTGCATGGGCAGGCATTGGGAACCAAACCCAGGTCTACGGCATGGCAGGTGAGAACTCTGCCACAGAGCCACCGTAGCCTGCCCTCACTGATCACTTTTAAGGAAGCTACACTCCCAACATATGCACTCAAATGTAGTTTTCATGACAGTAAGGACTTTATCTGTCTTCTTAATCTCTGTCCTCCAGAGCCAGTGCACGGTAGGGACTTAAGAACGTGTTTAGTGGATGGCCATTGAACGAACTAAAACCACTCTCATCTTCAAACAATGTGCAGAAACCCCTCAGGGGAAAAGACCCTTGTGGTGAGGTCAAGGTTAGGGAAACAAAGGTCATGGAGTCAGAGGGATCTTCTGGAGTGGTCTTTCTCCAGATCCCTTATCTTGCCTTCCATGTTACTGCAGCTCTACTGAACATAGGCCTCACCTATGTTCATTAATTCTTTAATCAACAGTTAGTTCTGAGGAGTATGCGAACCTATGTTTGTCAGAAGCCAACTTCCCCAGCCACATGGAAGAATCCAACTGGAAGAAGACACGTGGAATGAAGGAATATGGGGTAAAGAAAAAAAGGAGGGGAAGGAGGAAAAGGAGGAGAAAGTACTAAAGGAGGTGGAGAAGGAGGCATGGTCAGGAGGTGGAAGGAGCAAGGAAGTGACAGATAGCGCCCAACGGCACTTCATTCCTCTGACGTTGAAATTATGTGAACCAACAAGGTGGTTATCTTTGGAGCGAAGCTAATTTGTGTTGGTTTTTTGAAGTTTTGTTTGTCCTGGCCCAGCTGATAACAAATCTAATAATCTATCTCTACATCTATCTAATAATATTTATTTTTGCTTTAAGTAGTTCATGAATTCACTATTCATTTTTCCCTTTATCTTTTTCTACTCTTCTAGGAGTTCTCACCTTCCTTCCTTTCCTTCAGATTTAAAAAGAGCCAGAGAGTGGAAAAAACTTTGTGGGGTTATGCTCACTGTTTGTTTTTGTTGTGTTTCTCTCAAATCTCCTTACATGTTTATGTCAGATATTTCTGTGTGTCTCACATTATCCACAGACTCTTAGAAGAGGTTATTAGCATAGCTGTGGCTGTTTCCCTTTAAAATAAACTCCATCTTACTTGGAATTTGTATTTTCTCAAGGGATTTTCTTTTTCCAGATACACATAACACTAAATGTTTTAATGAAATATGTGATCAAAAATATTTTCCATTTTACTTCTTTTATTTATTTAATGGATTCAAGTTACCCATTCTTTTTTGGAAGGGAATTAATTTGGAATAAAGACTCAGCTTCTCTATTCCAAAATATGAGAAAATAATTTTTGTTTCTAGGACAGATAATGTCAGTCTAATTGTGCACTGTTTGATTTAGACATGTATAATTTAAAAATAGATTTTAAATTATGTTTTAGTAGTGAATTAAATTAAATTGCTCCCTTTGTGACGTCTCTGTCACAGTTAAGGAGTCGGGTTTTAGGGTATGTCTTGAGCAGATTCTACAGATCCTTTTAAGATTCTCCATTATTTAAAGCACTGCCCAGTTCTTCTCTATCTTGTTCCTTGGTGTCCGCATCTTTGGATTCCAGGGTACCAAGCTTAGGGAGTAGTTCCTGCCTTCACCACAACCTCAGAAAAGCTGCTGGGTTAAGGTAATATTAGACATTAAGCTCTGTTCTTACTGCTCATCTCTGATCTTCCTACCTAGGCCATTTTATGACTGTTCATTTATTTCTGGTATCCTTCCCAGGTTTGCACACGTCCTGGTTCTTACCTCCCTCTGGAGACTGGTTTCCCACTGGCTTTGATTCATGGCTGGTCTTGACATCTCTGCTGAGGCATATGCTGGCTTCTGTTGCCTCATAGGTTACTGATCCATGATTACTTCTAACGCCTTCCAAGTCTTGCAGCCAAGCCACACTCACTGGTCCTGATTCATCATATCTGCTGCCCGACACTTAGAAACAATTAATTGGGATGACTCAGGTAGACAATCAGGAACTGAGCGATAAGTTGCCTCTCCATATATTCTCCAGAGTTTCTGAGTGTAAATTTAAACCAAGAAAAGAATCGTGCCCCTGAAGAGTAATGGAAGCCCTTAGAGCTAGGAGGTGTTTCCGGCAATTCTCAAGAGGGGGCACTAATGCTATTTGCATTCAGAAAATTTCATGTTTTGCAGGATTGTTTAGGTTCCCTGGCCCTTGCCCACTAAATACCAGTATTACCTCATTGTCATTGTAGCAATCAAAAGTTTTGTAATGTTTCAAGAGGTAATGAAATATATCTACATATTTCCAAACAGGCCAAGGAAGACAGATACACTTCCTTCATTTTCAATTGAGACCACCCTAAAACAAAGCAGACTCTTTTTCAGACTCTTTATATTATTCTCAGAGATGTATCTACCTTCCTAGGCAGAGGGAAATTGTACTTTGGTGGAAGAAGTTTAAGCAAAAACTGCAATCAGTGAGAGAAGGGCTCATGGCACAGGAGCGTGAGAACCACTTCGTCAATACATCAGGTACAAGGGAGCCTCAATAAGAATAAATCAGATTTCTCATTGGAACCCATGGAGACAAGAAGGCAGGGAGATGACATATTTAAAGTGTTGAGAGCAAAGAATTGCCAACCAAGAATTCTATATACAGTAAAACTGTCTTCCAGATCTGAGGGAAGAATTAAAACACCCCCAGATAAATAAAAGCTCAGGGACTTTGTCACCACCAGACTGGGCCTACAAAAGATGCTAAAGAGAATTCTACAGGTTGAAAGGAAAGGAAAATAGACAATAGATGGAAGTTACATAGAGAAATAAAGATCTCCAGTGAGGGTAACAACACGGTAAATGTAAATGCCAGAATTATTATATCCTGGGTTTGTACTCGCCCCCTCCTTTTATGTATTTATTTTTACTTCCTACAGGATGTCAAAGGTAAATGAATAAAATTTAGTGGGAAATGAGTGATTTGGGACACAATGTATAAACATGTCATTTGTGATAATTACTACATAATAGAGGGAGGCATAAAGGGATATAGGAACCTAATTTGTATATACTATTGAAGTTGTTAAGTGGATATCAAAGCAAACGAGATTGTTACAGAATTAGAATGTTAAATTTAAGCCCCATAGTAACTACAAAGAGAATATCAGAGAATATGCAAGCTCATAGAGACAGAAATTAGAAGACAAGTTGCCAGGGGCAGGAGCAAGGGGAATAGAGAGTTAATGCTAAATGGGTGATTGGATTCTGTTTTAATTTTCTAGGCTGCTCCAAGCAAATACATTAAATGGGTTTGCTTAAATAGTGGGACCGTATTAGCTTACAGTTTTGAAGCCGTGATAATGTCCAAATCAAAGCAGCACCAAGGCGATGCTTTCATTCCGAGGACTGCCACCAGGGATCTTCAGCTACTCTATTGCCTGGCAGGGTGCAGGGCAGTGCCTCCAGGCCTCTTCCTTCTGCTCTGTGTTCTATTTCACCTTTTTGTTTCCTGTGGCTTTCTCTTTCTTTGTCTGAATTTCATTCTTTTATAAAGGACTCCAGTAATAGGATTACTGAATACCTCCTGAAGAGGTCATCACACTTTAACTGAAGAAAAGGTCCTACTTACAAGGGTTCATACCTGTAGGAATAGATTGGACTGAAGAACATGTTTTTCTTGCATATATGCAACTTCAAGTCACTACAGTTTCTATTTGGGGAGGTGGCAAAGTTTTAGTAATGGAAGGTGGTGAGTGTGCTGTAATATAGTGAATGCGATCAATCCTACTGAATGGCATGCATGCAAGTGGTTGACACGGGAAAGCTTTTGTTGTATATATGTTCCCACAACAAAAACAAACAGCAGCTAAGGAAACAATGACAATTAAATGAATAAATGATTGTGGATGGGATCTAGCAAGGGAGGGAAAAAGGCTCAAGAGCATATTATTGGGACATATGAAAAAAATTGGACATGAATTTTAAGCTTTATATCAATATTAAATTTCTTCAACTTGAGAACTGCATTTAGGTAGTTAAATAAGTGAATACCCTTGTTCTTTGGAAATGTAAATGGCAGTATTTAGTATTTGAGGAACTAGAACCAACACTCAAGTATTCAGAAAATGAATGGTTAATGGACAGATGGATGCATGGATGGAAAAACAGAGAGATAGGTAAAAATGATACAGCAAATGTGGAAAAATATGGCAGTTGGTGGATCTGGATATTTTGGTGGTATGCTAGAGTTCTCTATATGGGGTATTATTTTGTAACTGCCCTATAAGTTTGAAAGTAGGTCAAAATAAAAAAGGTAAAAACGAATATTTGAACAGTTAGTATAGATTCCTGAAGTTTTAGCTACATTAATCTGTTTATTTTGTAATTAATGAAGGTGAAAGGAGCATTCTCAAAACTGTTATTTGGGAGGTTAGGCTCTGAGCACACGTACAGCTCCCACTACATCTTTCAAAGTAGGATTTATTTAGCTTATTAACAAATCAAGAATACTGAGTTTCTATCAAGGAGAGCAGAACAAAGGAAAAGGATTAGATGCTTTATTTGCTCAGATTATTTAGAGAAGTATACTAGTGGATAATAGGTGTATTTAAGCTTATTTTAGAGTTAATAGCACTTAAAGTTCTTAAAAAAATGAATAATACATTAAAGTCCATTTAAAATTGTAAGAATGACATCAATGGCCCTAAAATAGAGGCTGAATGAGTGTTTCAATTTAAAAATTCATTACTAGAGCAACTACTGGTATATAAGCAATGAAACTAAATACAGGGTATTGAATGAGAGATAAAAGGAAAAGAAAAATATAGAGCCTAAGGAAGGACTTATAACAATATCTGGATGGGAGGATGATAACATTTAATTAGAAGGCAAAACTAGAGAGAGGAGAAAAAGAAAAGAAAAAGAATGAATATTTAAGTTGGTCCCAGAAATATGATTATTTTAATCAGATCATTTTTTATTCATATTTCCTACATATGTACTGATGACTGGAGGTGACACAGACAATAATTTTTAACATATAATAAAATAGTTTTTAAAATAATGAAGTAGACCTGGTAATTTAAAAAAATTTTTTAATCTTTAAAAGTACTTCCTATATTTAACGAAGAAAAATTGAAAATGAGGTACTACATTTAATCATTTGCCCAGTCTAAAGGAATAGTGGGAGGGTTCAAGCCTCTAAAAGGGAGACATCTGTCCATTAATGGAAAAGTGAATGAAGAATAGGATTACTGAATATTTATCAATTAGAGGAAAGACAACTCAGTTTCTCTAAGAACTAATGCTTGATTAATCTATGAAAATTCTTTCAGGGGTGCAAGGGTAGTTCAGTGTAGAATTCTTGCCTGCCATGTGGGAGACCCAGATTGGATTCCTGGCCCGTGTACTTCCCTACCCCCCAAAAAAATTTTCGACAAATGGTGCTGCAATAATGGGAAGGTCACATGGAAAAAGAATGAAATGTGACGCCCCCCATACAGCATACAAAAAAAAAGGTTTTTTTAGAAGGAAAATAGATTTGTGGAGAAAGGGGAAATAAATTTTTAATATATTTTATTCCTTCAAAAATCTTTGAAAAAATTTTCCCACCAATCGCTATTTCTTAATTGAATTCTCTTAAGATTAGACAGAGGGCTTTATTAAGGGTAAATAATTGGAATAATTGGACAGGAATAGTAATGAAGAAGTGTAAATTAGGGTATTTCCTTAAAAATCAGTAATAGGCCAATCTTATTTGATGGTTTATTATGTTTTAGATAAGAGATTACACAGTAAAACCTCAAAATTTGAAAATGATACTAAATTTTTATTGGAAGTGATATACCAAAATGACAGGGATAAACTATGCAAAATAGAATTGACAGATGAATTTTGGCCCAAGTGTAAGTTAGCAAACACATTAATGAGAAAAATAATCCAAGCTCTTGTTATAGATGGGTTTGATTGCTAAATCAAAATCGGGCCCAGGAATCCAGGCGTCACTGAGACTATTCTCTAAAGATATCTTAATGTGCTGTTAATGTTCAAAAGGTCAGCACAAGGTTATTGGAAACAAGATAACTGACACTGCTGATTATTCTCTCCACGAACAACACTGTGCTGTCATGACTATTCTTGGCACATTTGGTTTGGGGATGCAGGAAGCATGAGTAGAAGCAGCTAGGCATTTGGGACATGCTTTTCCATCCTGTGCATTAACATCATACAGAATGAACATGCTTATCCACAAAGAATTCTGGGTTGGTGCTATTTTAGCTTCCTCGTTGCTAAAGCAAATTCCATGCAATGGGTTGGTTTAAACAACAGGAATTTATTGGCTTCCAGTTTTGAGTCTAGGAGAAGTCCAAATCAGGGCATCAAGGTGATGCTTTCTTCTGAAGGACTGGCATTCTGGGGCCATCTGCCAGTGATCCTTGGTCCTGGGCTCCTCTGTCACATGATAGTGCACATGGTGGCCTCTCCTTTTCTTCTGCGTTCTGTTGACTTTCAGCCTCTGTCCATCTGTGGCTTTTTCTTTATGTATCTGAATTTCCTTCTGCTTATAAAGGCCTCCTGTAATAGGATGAAGACCCATCCTGTTTGAACTGGGCCATACCTTAATTGAAGTTACTTCATCAGAAAGTCCTACTTATACCACAGAAATGGAAGAAGTTTAAGAACATGTTTTTCTGGGTACAGAGCTCCAATCCACCACAGCTGCACCATTGGTAAGAGCTCAAATGGCATTTCTTGGATTCTGTTAGGCATCAAAAAATGAAGGTGTGACTCAAACATTTACTGAGGACCTACAGTGTGAAAGGCACTCTACTGGGTGCCATGGAGAACATGCAGATAAATAAAACAGAATACCTGCCTATTTGCACTCCAAGTTTAATAGGAGAATAAATCAACGGCAATAGAGGGCATCAGATAGCCATTATGTTATATGAAAGCTACAGAAAAGGCTGTAGGTATTCAGAGGAAGGGGACGCCACATTCCACCATTACTTTATTCATTCATTCAATTCACATTTATTGACTATTGCTCTTTATTCATGTATTCCATCAATATTTAGTGAAGGTTCACTCTGTGCCAGCCACTGCTGAGAATAAAGCAGTGAATGAGACAAGGTCCCTGTTCTCATGGGGTTAAGATAGATTTGTTTTTAAAGTGACAAAAAGAAACATAACATCAAAGAGATAAGTGATATGAAGAAAACAAAACAAGTGGATATGTCATAGTGCCTGGGGATGGTAGCTTCTTCATAAGAATTGTCAGAAAAAGTCTCTCCGAAAGGTGGCATCTGACCTGGAACCTGTTGATGAGCAGGAGCCTGCCACCTGAAAATTGTGGAGGAATTGCTTCCCAGGCAGAGGGAACAGCAAATGCAAAGGGCAGAAGTAGGAAGGGGGTTGGTGTGCTTGAGGAACAGTGAGCCTGGAAAGGGATAAACAGACAAGTCAGAGGGAAGACTTGGTTTTTGCCTTTGGGGGTCTCTCATAGCCCAGTGGAAGAAAGACAATGTGTGAGCAACTACATGACAATGTGAGTGGTATTATAATATAAACATGCACAGATATATGAGAGAGGGAGATGCATTTCATTTTAAACGTGAAACAGGGGCTAAAGATGCTAGGCTATGAATTATATTTTCAGAAAGTGCAAAGAGCAGAAAGCTGATGCAGACAGAGGGACTATGGGCAAGGACACTATAACATACAAGGAAATTCAGACACCAAACTAAGATCAAACTCACTGTGGGGGCAGGAGCAGCAGCGAGGGCAGGCCCAGGAAGTGCTAGCTGGGCTGTGAAGTGGGGCTGGAAGGCTGCGGTAGGATTTCAGTGATCCTGGAAAGGTCAATCAAGCACACCCACTTTTCCACCAGAACCCTTTCAGGACTCACTGAGGTCTCAGAGTTTCCTTCTTTTGACTTGAGGTTTTGTCCACTTTAATTGCAAAGACTCCTTGGAGGATAAATGTTTTATATTAGTTACCTTGCATGCTGTTATTAACACTTCACTTCTTTTTTTTTAAAACTGTAAAACTTTATTTGCATATTTAAAAAATTGTGCATTCCAATAATTAAAATCATCTCAACAACAAAAGATGATTAAACTGCATTTTACAGCCTGTAGGACATCTTGGACCAGCTTTGCTTTTACTCTAGATTCACTGTGGTCCCACCCAGCTTCTTCCTTCACCAATACGCAAGTTCTTTTCCTACCCTGCCAGCGGGACAGGCAGCTGGGAGAGGCGGGCGCAGCCTTCTTTGTCAGCAGTTCTCAATTCTTTGATGTGAAAAGGGGCAGCACAGTCATTTAAACTTGATCCAACCTCTTTGTATCTTACAAAGTTAACAGCTAAAAGAAGTAAAATAAGTGGGCAATGCTTGTGGAATGTACAGTGCATATTGGCCGTGCAGGCCTCTTTATGATTCGTCTGCTTGCTTCTCCTATTGGATCGTTTCTTTGGAAGGCAGTGGATTTTTCCCTTGCGTTTCTGTCTTCTTCAATTTCGACTTATCAAATTTCTCAACCTCAGCCACATCGGGTTTGTCAGACGTGGTTGTAGAGGAAGTTGAGCGAGGCCCGCAAGCCAGGAGAGTCCCATTTGCGCAGCAGCCGCTGCCGAGAGCCAAAACATCATTTCTTTTTATTTTTAACCTTCAAGAGGTCTCTGTTAGAGAATGACAGCAACTCGGTATGAATTTGCATAGATGATTGTAGTTCTTCCATCTTCATAAATTGGCAGGAGCTAGCAGTGGGTTACTTGCAGCTTTTGAAGCAGAATAGAGAGATGGTTTTATGGCCAAGAGAGCCACATGGACCCAGGTTCAAAGTCCACCGACTGGTTTCACTGTGAGACCTGGAGAAAAGTACTTAAGTTTTTGGAGTCCCAGTTTCCTCATCTGTAATAATGACAAACCAAGAGATTTGTGTTGGAGATTTAATCAGATAATGTAAGTGAAAGCGCCCACAAGATTCTGTAAACGTTCAATGTTCTTTCATTCCCCACTCAATCCTGTGATTCAAATTTTGGGACATTCCTGGGTGCTCAGCAAGGCCCAGCATGGACGGACATAGGAAGGGCATGGACATTGAGGAGAAGGGGGAAACAAGGCACGGTCATTACATGAAGACCACACTTTGTAGTAAGCAGTGAACAGAGAGAGAAGATGTGTGAAAAATGAAACATAGCTTCATGCTGGAGAATATTCTGAGTAGGAAAAACTATGGAATTCCTGGGGTTAATAATGCATTTTCTCCCTTCTTAATGTAAGAAGCTAACACTGACATTTGTTTCAAGGGTGTTAAAATAAGCGCAGTGAAAATCATTTATTGCCAGGGATTATGATGACCAACTCCAAACCAAAAAACCACCAACCCCACTTGCCAGAATTTAAACCAAGTTAACCTCAAATTGGTCCACAGTCCATCCAAACAGGGAAATAACTTTTTGAACTGCCTGGCCTGGTATTCTCACAAACCATCTTCAGCTATGTAAATTCGTAGGTCTCTTTAATACCACGTTTGTCTCAGCTCACATCGATTGTTCCTTGCCAGGAAAATGGGTTTTTAAATCGGTTTCCATTTGGGGATGGCTCATTGCCAGGCTGGCAGGGCTTTGTGGAGGCATTGGAACCTTCAAATGTCACCAGTCACAGTCAATGCAATTTCAATTTATGCGATTTTCCTTAATGCAATCATTTAAAGAAATGAGAAGGCAGAAATAAGGATACTGGCATCAGAGGGAACACAAAATCCACTGAAGTGGCATCTACAGAAGAAGGAGTCAGGTGACTTACGTCAGGCTCTTGGTTCTATTAATAAACTAAATGTGGGACTTAATTGGGTGAAGTGACAGATGTCCAATATTTTTCATTCTTATGTACACAGAACAGGTTCAAACCAGCCCAGCAGAGAGTCAGGCATTCACCCGGCAGATTGGCCAATTTAGTCTGAGGTGAGGAGGCACTCCCAAACATACCAGACTCCTTGGAAGTATGTTAAGTGGTATTGATGATGGCCAGGGCTGCAAGGATGTCAGATGCATTTAAAAATGAGCAGAGCCCAGGCCTGCTGCCCCCTGGGTGGGAACACATTCATTTCAGGAGGGCGCGGCTCCTTTCCAGTGGTGTGTGCAGGAAACCTCCAGCCAATGGTCTCACCCAACATTGAGCAACGTGAGATCATAGGAAAGAGGCTGAAGTTGTCATTTGCTTTTCTTAGTGACGACAATGAGAATGATATTGTCGTTGATATTATATAATTTGCCTTCTCTTTTTACTCTCTTTGTTTAATTTCCTTTTAGGAGAGGCAGTAAAACACTGAGGTGAAGAGCAGACTGCCAGTGAGATTCCCTGGGTTTGAATACAGCTCTACCACTTGCTAAATGGGTAACATTGGTTTAAGTCCCTTCACCTCCTGTGCCTCAGTTTCAATATTTGCATGATGGAGATATGAGTACCTACTGCAAGGATTTGTTCTGAAAAATTCATAAGTAAATGTAAATGATTTATAAGGTTCACTATAATTACGTTGCTGTGTGGGTGATTACAACAATAATACATGTTTATTATTAAACAATTAGTTCACAGACATTTTTAAAAATGAAACTATCCACCATCATCCATATAAAACTGTCCACAAGTGATGGAAATGTTTTGGGGAGGTCGAGAAACTGTTTGCTTTCACAATAGTTATTCTTTCCCTTCTTCCTTACTGCAGTAGATTGAGTTATACAGCCTAGGAAAAAACATAATCTTAATCTGTTCTGTGAGTGTGAACCCATTGTAAAAAGCACCTTCTGAAGACATTATTTTTAATTAAGGTGTGGCCTGCTGATTCAGGCTGGGTCTTAGTCCTATTACTAGAGGCTTATAGAGAAGGCTACCTGAGAAATCTACCAGGAAGGAGAAGATGGAAGGCAATAGAATCGGAAGGGAAAGGAGAAGATGCCACCATGTACATCATTATGTGACAGAAAAGCCAAGAATTCATGGATCACTGGCAGTCAGCCCCAGAATGTCATCTTTGTCCCGGTCTGAATCTGGTGGACCCCAGAAAAGCCATGCCCTTTGATCCTCATTCAATATTGCTGGGTGGGAGCATTTGGATTGTTTCCATGAAGATGTGACCCACCCAACTGTGGGTGGTAACTTTTGATTAGATGATTTCCGTGGAGGTGTGTCTCCACCCACTGAAGGTGGAGCTGCTTGCTGGAATCCTTTAAAAGAGGAAACATTTTGGGGAGAGTCCCTTTTTGGTAGAGCCATGAGAAAGCCAGCAGACGCCGCCAAGTTTGCCATTGTGCCCTTCCAACTGAGAAATATTGAACGTTGTTGGCCTTCTTGAACCAAAGTATCTTTCCCCGGGTGGCTTAAATTGGACATTTCTATAAACTTGCTTTAATTGGGATATTTTCTCGGTCTTAGAACCGTAAGCTAGCAACTTATTAAATTCCCCTTGTTAAAAGCCATTCTGTTTCTGGTATATTGCATTCCGGCAGCTAACAAACTAGAACAATCTTCTTCAGAGAGAAAGCATTTCTTCACTCACAGTTCAATTCCGGACTTCCCCATGGTTGAAGCTAACCCATTTAGTGGTCTTTGTGATCATAGCCAGGAAACTAAGACACTAACCACATCTTGATTTTGCTGAGGATAGCAAGCTCTGTTTGCCAGCCTTCTTTGCAAATAAGATTGGTCATGTGACTAATGGATAGCCAATAAGGTAAAGCATGTAAGTTGTTGGGTGGGGCTTTTAGGGAAACTTCTTAAAAAGGAATTGATTAGTTGGCATGCATCATTTTGTAGTCCTTGCTCCTGCTATCTAAAACATGGTAGAAATAGCTGGAGATTCAGCAGCCATCTTCTAAATATGTGGACAAAACGCACACCCATAGGGATGGTAGAGTTGAAAACTAGAAAAAGACTGGATCCCTGAGAATATTACAGAACAGCTATAGCAGCCATGAGCTGCCATCTTTTAGGCCTCTCATTTGGGGACGGAAAAGTAAGTCTTTCTTGTTGAAGGCACAACTATTTAGAATCTCTGTTTCATATAACTAAACTCGATTCCTGCATTATTTCCATTGCCTCTTTTACCTGAATTTCATGGTTTCCTGTTTCTTGGTTGAATCCTTTGTGTAGTTTAAGCATATCATAGGGTAGCTTCAAAATAAATGTCCATAAAAGGTTAATTACTGAGATTTTATACTTTAGGTAAGAAACGGTTCAGCTGCTACAGCAAAGGTCACAGTAACGGTGACTTAAATAGAGCAGAAGATTGTATCTGTCACATAACTTTCTGGATATAAGCAGTCAAGGCTGATTTAGTGGAACCTGGCTATTCTCTCTTATTACTGCATACATCCTCATTAGGTGCTTTTTGTGGCCTAAGTTGGCTGCTCATGCTCCTATTGTTAAACGTGTGCTCCAGTCAGGAGAAAGAGGAGAAGAGGAAGGAAAGGCAAGCTCCTCACAAGGGGATAGCATTTCATACCCACTAGGACAGCTATAATTAAAACAAAACAAAATGGAAAATAACTAGTGTTATGGATGTGGAGAAATTGGAACCCTTGTGCATTGCTGGTGGCAATGTAAAATGGTGTAGCTGCTGTGGAAAACAGTTCTTCAAAATGTTAAACATAGAATTAATATATAACCCTGAAATCCCACTCCTAAACATACACTCCAAAGAAATGAAAACAGGGATTTGTACAGCAATGTTCAGAGTAGTGTTATTCACAATAACCAAAAGGTAGAAACAACCCAAGTATTGATCAATAGATGAATGAATAAATACATGTGGTATATCCATACAATGGAATATTACTCAGTCAGAAAAAGGAATGAAGTTCTGATACATGCTACAATGTGGGGGAACCGTAAAAACATCATACTTAGTAAAACAAGCCAGGCATAAAAGGACAAACATTGTATGATTCCACTTAGATGAAATGTCTAGAATAAGCAAATTCATAGAGGCAGACAATAAGGAGCAGTGCATGGGGAGTTATTGCTTACTGAGTATAGTTTCTGTTTTGATTGTAGAAAAAGTTTGATTGTGGTTGGTGGCATGTAACATTATAGTTAAATCCACTGAAATAGTATACTTAAAAATGGTTAAGATGGCAAATTTTATGTTATATTTGTTACCATGATAGAAAAATCAAAGGCAATCTCCTTTCTTTTTATTGCACAACCTTGCATACATCACTTCAGCTCTCATTTCATTTTCCAGGACCTAGTGATATGGTCACATTCAAGGAAGCATGCAGAGCACAGTCTTTTGCTGGGCAGCCAATAGAAACCATATAGCATCTATTAGTAAAGAAGAAGAGGAGAATGATGATTTGCCACAATTTACATATCTGAAAATGTAAATATTCTATATTGTATTTTAATGATAGTCTGTTATTAAAATCTGTGCTGAAAATAATTTTCCTTCAGATTTTTGAAAGCGTTCTTGTATTCATTGCCATCTTAATTCCTTTCTTAATAACATTTAACGGTAATAAAATTTTACATTAAAAGATGGGATACTGTTGGAAAATTTTAGTAGTGTCAATAAAGCTGAATGAGTGCATACCTTATGACCAAGCCATCCCTCTTTTAGGAACATTTCCAAAAGAAATGGGTTAATACAATTCAGCTAAAAGTCGTAGTCAGATGTTCATAATAGCCCCCAAATGAAAGCTACCCAAATGCCCATTAACCCCTGAATGGATAAATAAATTGTGGAGTGGAATGCTATACAACAATGGGAAGGGACAAACTACAACTAATTCAAAGACATGGGTGAATCTCACACATATAATATTGAGCAAAAGAAGCCAGACACTGATGAGTACACACTGTGTGATTCCATTTATATAAAGAACGGACACAGGCAAAGCAGTCTGCGCTATTAGAAACCAGGATGGTGGTTACCTTTGGAGAGGTTGTGACTGGGGCCAAGGGCTGACCGAGACTGCGGGATGCTGATAACGTCCGGTTCTTCTGTTTCTTAATTTGGCTGACAGCTATGCAAATGTGTTCAGTCTATGGCAATTCATTGAACCATATACTTAGGATATATTTACATTTCTGCATATATATTATATTTCAATAACTGTTTTAAAAATATATGAGGCTTGGGTGGTGCAATGGTGGCTCAGTGGCAGAGTTCTCACCTGCCGTGCCAGAGACCTGGGTTGATTTCCAGAGCCTGCCCATGCAAAAAAAAAAAAAAAAAAAAAAATATATATATATATATATATATATGAGGCTTTGATAGTAAAATTCCAACCTTCGGCCATTAGGTGAAGGATTGGAGAACATGATTTAAAGAAATATTTAGGAGGCTGTGTCTATGTCTGGGGCTGTTGGCAACCACCTTTGTGGTGTTCCTGGGTTTTCCCTAGAATCAGGCTCACCCCTTGACCGCCAAATGCCATCTAAGGTGGTGAAAACAGACGTTAAGATAGGTCACTTACCCATGACTAACCAGCTTTGACAAGGTGCTCCTCCGTGGCAGTCAGCCATGAGGTTGCTAAATGTTGATGAGGCAGAGGTGGTCCGAAGCCCAAGAGCTCTCTGGGGTGATGAGACATTACAGTGGGAAGTACATGAGGAGAATCGGAATGTATACTATGTAAAAAACTATTTATATGAATAGTTGCAGGTTGGTTTCCCCAGTAATGAGGGATGGAGATTAGAATGGAGAAGGTTTATGGGGAAGTGCTCTCGGCACCAACCCCTGAGAGCAGTGAGGGAAGCAGGATTGGGCATAGGCCCTACCAATCCTACAGAAGGCCACTGGAGCTGGGATCGTCCCAAATTGGGGTAAGTGGACAGCCCTTTGTGCCCCACCCCCTCCACACACATAAATGCAAATGATAAGTCATGCCAGCTGCCCTTGGGGAGGAGGCATAATTTGGGGTCTGACTTCTTTCAGCTGAAGGTAATTTCTGGGAGGAGCTCAGCTGTGAACTGTCAACAGGCAGCAGTCCCAAGGTTGTTGAAACCTACCTAGGGTCACACCACGCCAGGCTTGAACCCAAGTTAAACCAAGAAAAAAAAAAATCCTTGAGCTTTCTGCTGCACCGTTCTGCCCCAGAAAGCAGGCAGAAGGAAAAGGATAGAGAGGATGAAGAAATGCCGGAGACAACCTCACCCTCTTGACAACTTTGTCAGAAATGGATTAGGAGATGTAGGAGAACAAAATGGTGTAAGAGCACAGTCTCTGCAGCCTCCCTGATTAGTTTTGAATCTCACCTCCCCTGCTTGGGCAATTTTTTAACTTCTCTGTGCCTCGGTTTCTTCATTCATAAAATGGAATAATAATACTATGTGCCTCACAGTGTTGCTATAACATTTAAATCAAAGACTAAATGTAGTACATGCCCAGGGCCAAGCACTCTGCCAGGCCTACAATAAGCTCCTGATAAATATTAGCTACTGTTACACCAATACTATGGAAACTCTTTTTGACAGTGCAGGAAATGTCCTTTCTGGGGCTCTGTCGAGCCTTGCCTGTCATTTCCAAAGACTGATGCCTCTTCCCTGGCGCCATCCACAGCCTCATCACCAGTGAAGGCTCCACGTGCTCCATGGAACTGGATGGTTCAAGGATCCAGCCCTTAAACAGTCAGGGAAACTCCAGAAATCTGAAAGGGAACCAAGTGCCAACCACACCTAAGTCTTCGGTGCACAATCCTGGAGGCCGAATAAATAAAAGAGAGGGAACTGTTAAAACAGCTCTTTATTATCTGCCAAACAAAATACCTTTTTATTAAAGTCAGCTCTTTAGAAATTTTGGACAGTGGATAAGTAGAGGCTAGTTCAAGTCTCAAAGAAGCTTCAGTTGTATTTTATAATTCAAACCCCACAGCTTGGGGAGAGAGATCATTAACTTTATTGTGGCAATTCTACCCCCAGTCCCTCTGGATAGCAAAGTGCAGGGAGCTAAACCCTCAGTGTGTATTTCCTAGGTGTATGGCCACTATTTTATTAGCACACACCCCTCTCTGGGGATAGGAATTCAAAGTGAGTTCTGCCCTTAGCTCAGTACTGCCCATCATTTTGCCATATGGAAAAAGGACCCAGAAAGTTAAATCAGCCACTCTTTTTCAAGAACCCCCCAATTATTTAGCCAAATATAATGGTTTGAGTGGTGGCATCCCCTCCCCAGATATGTCTACCCAGAACCTGTGAAATGTGACCTTATTTGGAAAAAAGGTCTTTGTAGATGCAATTAAGTTAAGGATCTTGAGATGAGATCATGGCTTTTCTGTGGACACACCAGTGACAGGTGTCCTTATAAAAGGAAGGTTGAAGGAGATTTGAGACGCATGGAAGAAAAGCCATTTGAAGGTGAAGGCAAAGCCTGGATTTATGTAGCCAGAAACCAAGGAATGCCTAGAGCTCTCAGAAGTTGAAAGAGGCAAGGAAGGATTTTCCCCTAGATTCTTCAGAAGTTGCATAGCCATGTTGACACCTTGATTGCAGACTTAAGGCCTCTACCACTCTGAGAGACTAAATTTCTGTTTTTTAAGCCATCAAGTGTGTGGAAATTTGTTACGGCAATGCCAGGAAACAGACAGACCAACTTGGCAGATCCGAATGTCCTGCTCATTATTTCCTGAATAACCCACAGATATCTCAGCATTATCCATCAAGATACTTATGATTCTTTTATACACTTAAAATAAAATATACCAGTGTTAGACAACCTGATCTTTTATTTTAAAACAATATATGACAACTATCCATTATTAATGAGCATTTGCTCTATGTATTTTTCAGAATAAAGACTTAGAAGAATTTGTACCCTAACATGTACCATGGATAGGCCCCAGAATTTGTCCTCCTGTCCAGATTTGAAGAAGCCATCTCTAGGACTCAGTCAGTTCCCTCCATGATCTGCAAATATCCAGCTTTTCTACCCACCCTCTCCCCAGACCATAAGTCAAAAACTTAAAGGTCTGTAGGGCCAGGCATGTATATTCTTCAATGAAATAAGTTCCATGGAAAATATTTGGGCATATTGGGCACGGGCAAACTGGGGAGAACATCCTTGTCTCAAGTTGGTGTTTCAACTCAACACTAAATGCCTATTGTCATAGAGGAAAGAGACAGGCTGAATATTACCAAATCTTCTAATTTTTCAAGAGATACTAGAAATTTGGATTTTTTCATGAAATCTTCTGATTTTTAAAATGGGCATCTAATTCAAATTCTCCTGAAACATTTTTCAGTCTGAACAAAACACAGAAGCTTAGACCTCTACGTTTCCACCTATGAGCTAGACATTTATAAATAAAAGCCATTTCACTTTTCCCAGTGGATAAGAAAAATCTAGGCTTCAGGACATAATGCTTGGGTTTCTTTCTTGTAATATCAATGGAAAAATTCCTCTCAATCTTTGGTAAGGAGTCTAAAGCCTTGAACACAAGATACAGTTAATTTTGTAATCCAGTTATTCTACCATATGAAATTTTTCATAAATTTCCATGCTAAGTAAACACTGTGCTAGGCACAAAGTAAATGCTCAATAACTGGTAATTATCATCACTGACGTGGTGAGTATGAATTTTCTCTGTCTCTTGGATAGTCCATAAATAGGAATAGGAGTAGGATAATGTGGTACCCCCCAAATGGTGGAAAAGCCTGTACTTCTCAGGCCATTATGGTGTTAGGGGAGATACTCACTGACAAAACCTACAGGGTCTGTTCAAAGGCAGGTAGCTCTATCTTTTCCATTCCCTCAGTACCCAGCAGAGGCTTAGAAACATCTATTGTGACACCAAAGATCAAAATTATTAGATTCAATCTAGTCCACCAGCACCACTTCTCTCCAGCCTCATCAAAAATCTGGTTTCTAAATGAGGAAGGGATCCATCAGTTACATCACAGAATATCACCTATACCCAAAAGGAGGTTGCAATAAAGGAAAAGAGAGACAAAAGATAAAAGATTTATGTGCTGGTTTGAAGCTGTCATGTACCCCAGAAAAGACCATGATCTTTTGATCCATTCCTGTGGAGGCAGACCTATCGTGGGTGGGAACTCTTCATTCAGTTGTTTCAGAGGTGACCCAGCTCATTCAATGTGGGTCTTGATCCTTTTTTGGAGGATCCTTTTATGAGGGTAAGAGAGAGAAACACTGGGAGAGAACACACAGAGAGAGAAGCACCCAGATAGCTTGGAGAGAAAATCCCTGGAAAAAGCAAACAAGATACACAGAAACTGAAAGAGCCAGAACCTGAAAGCAACAAAACCCAGGAGCAGAGAACCAGCAGATGCCAGCAATGTGCCTTCCCAGGTGACAGAGGAGCCCTAGATGTCAGCAGCCTTCCTTCAGAGAAGGTATCGTCCTTTTGATGCCTTACTTGGGACATTTTCATGGACTTAGAACTGTAAAATTGTAAACTAATAAATCCCCATTATAAAAGCCAGCCCACTTCTAATATATTACAGTCTGACACGTCAGCAAACTGAAACAATATACAAAAACAAAGGGCCAAATGGCTAAGGTAAGTTCTGCCTTGTCAGTAATAAAACTGAATGTAAATAGATTAAACTCCCCAATCAAAAGACACAGATTGGTAGAATGGATTGAAAAGCACAATCCAACTATGTGTTGTTTACAAG
Source organism: Myrmecophaga tridactyla (assembly GCA_004026745.1). NCBI lineage: Eukaryota > Metazoa > Chordata > Mammalia > Pilosa > Myrmecophagidae > Myrmecophaga > Myrmecophaga tridactyla. The sequence goes on along the minus strand of PVIY010012279.1, from coordinate 4,885 downwards.
GGACTCACCTTAGACTTAAAGTCACAAATAGGTTGAAAGTGAAACAATATTCCATGCAGATAGTAAGCAAAAGAGAGCTGGGGTAGCTATACTAAGATTAGACAAAAGAGACTTTAAATCAAAAATTGTTACAAGAAATAAAGAAGGACACTAGATATTATTAAAAGAGTCAATACAACAAGGGTCAATCATAAACACTTATGCACCTCACTGCAGTGCCCCAATATACATGAGGTAAACATTCACAAAATATTGACAGAAAAGGAAGAAATAGACACCTCTACAATAACAGTTGGAGACTTCAATATATCACTTTCATCTATGGTGAGAATATCTAAACAGAAGATCAATAAGGAAAAAAAAGAACTTGAACAACATGATAAGGAACCAGACCTAATGGGCATATATAGAACATTGCACCTCAGAATAGCAGAATGCACATTTTCTAGGGTAGATCATATGTTAGGTCTCAAAACAAGTCTCAATAAATTTAAAAAGGTATAAATTAAACAAGATATCGTCTCTGAGTACAATGGAATGAAGCTAGAAATGAATAACAAAGATAGGAAAATCCACAAATACATGGAAGTAAAACAACACACTCTTAAACAATCAATGGATCAAGGGAGAAATCACAAGGGAAATCAGGACATATTTTGAGATAAAGGAAAATGAGTACACAATACACCAAAACTCCTGGGATGCAGCAGAGCCAGTGCTCAGAGGGAGATGTATAACCCTAATTTAAAAAAAAAAGAAAAAGTCCAAATCAGAGACTTAACCACAATCTGGAGGAATTACAAAAAGAAAAGCAAGCTAAACAAAAAGTAAGCAGAAGAAAGGAAATAAAAATTAGAGCAGAAATAAATGAAGTACAGAATAAAAAAGAAATAGAATTAACAAAACCAAATATTGATTCATTGAAAAGAGCAATAAAATGACAACGCTTTAGCAACACTGACACAGAAAAAGAGAGAGGGGACACAAAAAATTAAATCAGAAATGAAAGGAAGCAATTACCACCAACCCCACTGAAATAAAAAGGACTTGATGAGGATATTATGACCAACTGTATGCCAACAAAATTAGATAACCTAGATGAAATGTACAAACTCCTAGCAACATATAAACTACCTACACTGACTCAAGAAGACACAGAAGATCTCAACAAACCAATAACTAGTAAAGAGATAGAATCAATCACCAAAACCTCTTAACAAAGAAAATCCCAGAACCAGATGGCTTCACAGGGAAATTCTACCAAACATTCCAAGAAGAATTAATACCAATCCTGCTCAAGTTCTTCCAAAATACTGAAAAGGAGGGAATATTCCCCAATTCATTCTATGAGACCAACAGTACCCTCACACCAAAGCCACATAAAGATATCACAAGAAAAGAAAATTACAGACCAATATCTCTTATGTATATAGATGCAAGAATCCTTAAAATAATAATAGTGCGCTTAATCCAATAACATATTAAAAGAATTATACATCAGTGGGATTTTTCCCAGGTATGAAAGAGTGATTCAACATAATATCATTTAATATAATGTACCACATTAACAGAATGAAGTAAAAAAAAAAGATATGATTATCTCAATGGATGAATAAAAGGCATTTGACAAAATCCAGCACCCTTTCTTTTTTAAAATGCAATTTTATTGAGTTAAATTCACATCCAATAAATCATGCAAAGTGTACAATCAATGGTTCACAGTATCATCATACAGTTGTGCCTTCACCACCAAAATCATTTTTGAACATTTTCATTACTCAAAAAATACATATAATAATAAAGAGTAAAATTGAAAAAGAACACCCCAAACATTCTGTACCTCTTATCCCCCCCATTATTATTTTTTTTGCCCTTTTTTTTTTTTTATAGGCAGGCACCAGGAAACGAACCCAGGTCTCTGGCACAGCAGGCGAGAACTCGGCCACTGAGCCACCGTCACACTGCCGTGACCTTATTTTTTTACTCGTATGTTCAAACGCTGGATAAAGTGAGAGTCAGCCACAAGGTTTTCACAATCACATGGTCACCCTGTAAAAGGTTTATAGTTATACAATTGACTTCAAAAATCAAGGCTACTGGAATAGAGTTCCAGTTTCAAATATTTCCTTGTAGCAATTCTAATACATTAAAAATGAAAAAGGGATATCTACATAATGCATAAGGATAACCTCCAGAAATGCCTCTTAACTCTATTTGAAATTTCCCAGGTACTGAAACTTTATTTTGTTTAATTTCTCTTCCCCATTTTGGTCAAGAAGACTTTCTCAATCCCACAGTGCTGGGTCCAGTCTCATCCCTGGGAGTCATGTCCCACATTGCCAGGGGGATTACACCCCGTGGAGTCATGTCCCACATAATGGGTAGGGTAGTGAGTTTACCTGCTAAGTTGGCTTCAAGAGAGAGAGGCCGCATCTGAGTAACAAAAGAGGTTCTCTGGGGGGAACTCTTAGGCATCATTATAAGTAGGCTTAGCTTCTCCTTTGCAGGAATAAGTTTCGTAGTGGCAAGCCCCAAGATCAAGGGCTCAGCCTATTACATTGATAGATCCCAATGCTTGCAAGAAGATCAGGAATTCCCCAGGTGGGGAAGTTTAATATTTCCACATTTTTCCCCAGACCCTTAAGGGGGCTTTCCAGCACCTTTTCTTGATAAAAACACTTAGAACACTAGGAATAAAGGGAACTTCCTCAACATGATAACAAAAGGGCATATATGAAAAACTCATAGCCAACATCATACTCAAAGGTGAAAGACTGAAAGCTTTGCCTCAAAGATCAGGCACAAGACAAGGATGCCCACCTTCACCTCCATTATTCAACATTGTACTGGCAGTACTAGCCAGAACAATTAGGAAAGAAAAATAAATAAAATACATCCAAATAGAAAACAAAGCAGTAAAACTTTCCCTATTTGCAGATGGTATGATCCTACCTACAGAAAATTCTGGAAAATCCACAAAAAAAATCTCTCAGAGCTAATAAATGAATTCAGCAAAGTGGCTAGGTCCAATATCAGCACCCCAAAACAGTAGAATTTCTATACACTAGTAATGAACAATTAGAAGAAGAAATCAAGAAAAATAATTCACTCATAATAGCAACAAAATAATCAAATATCTAGAAATAAATCTAACCAAGTATGTAAAGGACTTGGAAACAGAAAACAGGCAAGACATTGCTAAAAGAAATCAAATAAGACCTAAATAAATGGGAGGACATTCCATATTCATGGATTGGAAGATTAAATATTGTTGAGATATCAATTCTACCCAAAATAACTAACAGATTCAATACAATCTCAATTAAAATTCTAACAGCGGTTTTTTTGTTTTGTTTTTTTTTTTGCAGAAATGGAAAAGCAAATCATCCAATTTCTGTGGAAGGGCAAGGGGCCCAAAATAGCCAAAACCATCTTGAAAAAGAACATATTTGGAGGTCTCACCTTTCCTGATCTTGAAAGTCATTACAAGGCAAATCTAATCCAATCAGTGTGAAACTGGCCCAAGAGCAGACATGTAGACCAATGAAATAAAATTGAGAATTCAGAAGTAAACTCGCATCTTTGACAAAGGTGCCAAATCCATTCAGTGGGGAAAGAATAATCTCTTCAACAATGCTCAGAGAACTGGACAGCCATATACAAAAATTGAAGGTGGACCCCTACTTCACACCATATACAAAAATTAACTTAAAATGGATCAAAGACCTAAATATAAGAACTATAAAACACCTAGAAGAAAACATGGAAACATCTACAGGACCTTGTGCTAGGAGGCAGTGTCTGAGACTTTATACCAAAGGCATGAGCAATAAAAGAAAAAAATAGATAAATGGGACTACATCAAAATTAAAAATTTGGGGGCATTAAAGGACTTCATCAAGAAAATAAAAAGACCAACCTACAGAATGGAAGAAAATATTTGGAAACTGTACATGTGACAAGGATTTATCATCAAGATTTTACAAGAACTTCTATAATTCAACAATAAAAAAAGACACATGACCCAATTTTAAAAATGGGGAAAAAACTAGATGAGACATTTCTCAAAAAAAGATAATCATGGTCCATATTTTAAAATTTCAGTGTGAAACCAAAGGGAGAGATGTTTATGTGGTGCAAAATTTGTATTTTGGGTAGTGCATTACCTAATTTAACTTGCTTGGTCAGTTTAGTTGAGACCATAAATACATGGAAACTTTTTTTAGAAATATGTTTCTTGACAAATCTTCACACACATACAGCTTGTACATGTGTACAATCAGTGGCTCACAATATCCTCACATAGTTGTGTATTCATCACCATGATCATTTTTAGAACATTTGCATCACTCCAGAAAAAGAAATAAAAACAGAAAAGAAAAACTCAACCATCCCATACCCCAATCCCCTTCCTCTCATTGACACTAGTATTTCAATTTACCCAATTTATTTTACCCCTTATCCCCCCTATTATTTATTTATTTATTATCCTTATTTTTTTACTCATCTGTCCATACCCTGGATAAAAGAAGCTTCAGACACAAGGTTTTCACAATCACACAGTCACATTGTAAAAGTTATATCATTATACAATTGTCTTCAAGAATCAAGGCTAAACATGATGAGCAGTCTCACCACCCTTCCCCTCTCTGCGTGGGACATGACTCCCAAGGATGTGTACCTTCCTGGCAACATGGGACAGAGAACCTGGAATGAGCTGAGATTCAGCATCAAAGGATGGAAAAAAACCCTAGAATGAGCTGCGAATTAACATCAAGGGATGGAGAGAACCTTCTCGACCAAAGGGGGAAGAGTGAAATGAGACTAAGTGTCAATGGCGGAGAGATTCCAAACAGAGTCGAGAGGTTATCCTGGAGGTTATTCT
>PVIY010012278.1:0-62494 GCA_004026745.1 Myrmecophaga tridactyla | reverse complement strand
TGGTGTGTGAGGGGCATAAAGGTCTTCCCCATTTTAATCAAACTTGATGGGAAAATCACTACTTAGACTCTCATTCTGGTTTTCTTTAACCAGAAGTCTTGGTTTATTAATCAGAGTTTGTTAGCTTTTGTAGACACTTTATGAATGTAGAAGTAATGTCCCTCTCTCTTTTTAAAAACAGCAAAAATGTGGTTTAATTTTTAAAGGGGTGGATTTTGTGTATGAAGCTTCGATTTCATTCCAAGTTCTGTAACTTAGCCTGTAGCTTGGAGATTTGAAGTATAATGTTATAGACTTTCATTTATTTATTTATCTAGTTATTAGATGAACATTCATCACGAGTTGCCTTTAAATCCCATGTGGGCTGGACACTGGGTAGCGCTTTAGGAGAAATACCTCTAGTATCTCCCCTGGCCAGCTGTCCCCCGCCTTGGAAAATTTACCATTTCCCTGGGAAGATAAAATGGACATGCACTGAAAACAAAAAAAAATACTGTGAAGCCAAGGTCATTGGGAAGGGCAGACATTTGACCTAAGGAGATCTCATCATTTAGAAGCTAGCACAGAGCTCCCCCTTTTCGTTCTTAGGTAGTAAATAAGCAAATGCTTCTTGAATCTCAAGAAAGAATTTTAAAGAAGAGGGGAGGAAGAGAGGTAAACTTTGAGTAAACTGCCACCATTGATTCCTAAAATCATGCAAATTCAAAGTAGAAGAGATCTTGAAAAGGAACTTCATTTTATAGATGAGGGAACTAAGGCTTGGAGAGATTAAGTGACTTGCCCAAGTTAGTTGAATTGCAGAGGCTCAAACTTAGGGGCTCCCAAACCCAAGCCTGATGTTTGGCCCTATCCCATAATGAACAGAATATTTAACAATTATAGTTCACACCCGGGCACACATGTGTACGCATGTGTATGTCTGTGTCATGTTCACAGTCAAACCATATTAGAGCTGGAATACTGTAAGAACCAGTTCACAGAATGTACACACTTCATTGGCAAAGCTGTGGTAGTGTCAGACATCCTAGGCTGTCATCTCTGTTAGCAGAAGGTGAGAAGGAAGGGTTATCAGGAAGGAATACCCACCCCCTCGGTAAGCACCATAATTCAATGTGGGGCAATAGTTCTTCCTGTCCATCTCTGTCTCTCTGACTCTCTGTCTCTGTCTCTCTCTCTGCACACACACACCCAGGCTCGTCAATGTTTTCTGTATGCAGTGGACTTTTGCTGTCAAAGATAAAATAGACGGGGCGGGCCATGGTGGCTCAGCAGGCAAGAATCGACCCGGGTTCGATTCCCGGTGCCTGCCCATGTTAGAAAATTAAAAAAAAAAAAGATAAAATAGACAGAAGGTATGTTTCTAAAGTAGACTTAGGTGCCACCATGACCGACTCACCATTCCTAACAAGTGCCTAACAAAGTGCCAGGCACATAGTAGGCCATCTCTGAACACTGTTAATATGACCTTCAATTACAAGAGCAACAGTCCTGCTTCTCCTAACACTCCAACACGTTCTGGAGGAAAAGGGAGATGTATGAATTGCAGCGCCTCAGAAGGGATGCAGAAAAGGGAAGAGATTCTGCTTCTTTTCCAGGAGAATCTGGAATTATTTTGCTACCAGGTTCAGTAGGTGCCTGCCTCTTTATCCAGCGGGAATAATACATGAGATTGTCTGTGTTTCCCAGTTGTCATATTTAGCTCGCGTTAGTTATGACTCCTGAAGACTTCAGCCCTGAGTCTGTGTAAGATTTTAAATAACATAGCATCCCACGGTGACCTTCTCTTCTTGCCCTGCTTATCTGGGTCCTACTTGGGGCTCCAAATCTAGAGAACAAAGCAGATTAACTCATCAACTTCACAACTCATTTTTTTCCCTTCATAGAAAATTCCACCCATAGGATCCTTTTAAATAAGAAATTCCTACAGCATGTCTCAATCTGTGGGGACAATGACAAAGTGCCTCTTTCTTAAGGATGTTATTTTCTATTATATGAACATGGAATGAAAATTATTTAGCATAGGACTTACCATATAGTACATGCTAAAGAAATGTTGACTTTTTTTTTTAAGAAAGTGTCTATATAGCATGATTTAATTTACCTACAAATTTATAGGGACCCTATTGCGCTATAGTATAAAGTGGTATTAAGTAAGGAATTCCTGAAATCAGTATGCCTGGTTCTTATTAGTGACCTTATTGTTTCAAGCATCAATATGTTCGACATTCAAACCCTCCTCAATATAAAAAGGATACTCTTTCTATAGTAAAATACCTTTAAAAGACAGCAATGTGGCGTCTGTCTTACAGACCAAGCATGCACATGCTCCACATGTCCACCTTTACCTCAATCTCCCTGATTCAGTATCTGCCCTCTTACAGATCCCCCCCATGTCCCCACGCAGTTGGAAGACATCAGGGCCTTGCTTTCAGCTACTGGACCAAACCTTCCTTCAGTGCTGACATCTTCTCTGGGAACACAGCTGGTCCTTGATCCTGGGAATTCTGCTCTCCTCGGTGAGTCCAACCCTCTGAAACATTGGGCAGAAATCCAGGACTGGACAGATTTATGGATGGGTGACTGCTTGCAGGTGGGAGGGAGGCAGCAGTGGGGGGGGGCTAACAGGAAATCACTAAATTGCCTACAAAATCCAGACTCACCAGTGGAAACTTGGCTGACTTTCCCTATGAGGTAAATACAGTTCTTAGTCTGGACTCTAGCTTATCTAGATTCCAACATGGCTCCTTTGTGAATCCTCTTGAGCTGATGTCACAGTCCAGGTCCCTCTCAATCAGGGTTACTCATTGAGCCTTAAGAAAAATACAGCACTAAAGAAGAACTCCAGTATGTCCCCTGGCCAGCTGTCCCCCAGACTCTCCTGTGACCTCCTCTCACTTAACTTGAGTGAGACACAGCTTTCAAGGATACAGCTGCAATATCAGCACCCTCCAAGAGCCAGATTCTTGGTAGAACCTAAAACTAATCTAGACAGACTCCTCAAGGCAGATGTTTAAATGATTTACCAGATACAGCCTCCTTGGCTCTATCATTGGGAACCTTCACCAAATTATTGCCCATGTGGCTGGTGCCCTGTGGTCACAGGGAATTGTGCATCAGCATCCTGGCTCTGGGCTCCTCACACCAGAACCATGGAGATGCCAGAGGAACCCCACATGCCCATCCTGACCTCTGGAGATGGTAAAGATGGAGGAGAACTCTGACTTCCAAAAGCCTCAAGAAAGAACACGCCACCAAAATGGGGTAAATCCTCATGCTAACTCTGTACAGCCCCAGCTGTTAGGAACCTTAGCCAGAATGTTTCCCTTGGCTTAAATTTTCAATTTTCTCTTCTCCCCACCAACTAGCAAGAAACAGGAGACGGGGGCCCTTAGTCACTCTGGTGCTGACTTACAGACATGACCACAGTGACTGGCACCTGTAGGGCCAGAGCACAGCACGACTGAACTGCAGTTTCATTATCATCTGAAATTAGCAAAATATTCTCACAGTTTATCAGCACATAGAAAAGGTTTTTGATTTCTCTAAGTCTGCTATAAGACACAGATACAATAATAAGTAGCCCTATTGTGTATACTATTATTTCTAGAAGCTTGACAATGTTCTGATATCATATTCGTAGAAGTAAATTGCATATTTCCTTTCACTTACAAATGGTAAACTTATCCCAAGTTAAAATATGTGCATTGTAAGCTTCTTAATTTTAAATTCATCACTGTGAGAAATTATCATAGCCCCATTGCTAGCAGTGTGTACAGAAATTGCTTATCACCAAATCCACTTACTCTTTTGGACCATTGAGGTGCCATTCAGCATGCTGGAAAAGTTGCTTGCATTTTTCCATGATATCTTAACTTTCTTTCCCCCTTAATCTGGAATAATATTTTGTCTCATTTTAACTATAGGCAATAAGAATTTATTGTACTCTATGCTGCTGCATTCCATTGCTAGTTTATGGTGCTTTGTAACCTTACACTTGTAACAGTTGAGACACCTTTGTGCCCCAGTCCACATCCAGACTGCTCCATCTGGATGAGACAGTGATCCTTCCCCATCAAGTCCCGGAACGTACCTGCCTGGGTAGAATGGACCCTTGTGGGGAATGTCAGTGTCTTGCCAGTGCTAAAGACCTAGGAGAGCTCTGCGTGGAATTGTGGAGCTGAAGTAGGAGATGAGGTCAGGTAAAGTCTAAGGAGTAGATCATTTGAGACAGACGGGGATTAAATAGGCAGAAAGTGAGGGAAACGGGCATTCAAGGTTAAAAAGATGCTATGAGCCCAGAGATGAAAACATGCAGGATATGTGGCAGGTATCTGTTCAGAAACACTGTAAAATATCACTTCTTTAAGACTGTTGAAGGTGTAGCTAAACTGGGATAGAAACTAGGCCATCAAAGGGAACAAGGCTCTGCCAGACCTAAGCTACTCAGATTTGGCTCAGACCCTCACCCCAAGAATTCTAATACCCTCCCTTCTTCTTGAGCTTCCCAAACTAGTGACATCCTGATCCGTTGCTGGCCAGATGTTCCCATTTGGACCACTCTCATCCCCCGCCCCTGTGAGTGGCCCATTCAGACCACAGTATATGCTCTGAGTGCAAAAAAAATAGGCTTCAGTGGAGGTTTTTTATGGGTTGCTGAGAAATTGGAATGGTAAGTGGGTTCAAATTATAGAGGGCCTTTAATACTAGACTCAGAGCTAGATTTACTATGTGGGAAATGGGACAAATCTTTAAAGGGTTTTTAATTAGGAGAAAGAGATAGTAAATGTAATGTTTGAGAAGAATTCATCTGACATTCTGTAGGAGTAATTGGTGGTGGGAGAGATTTAACGAGGGAACATATTTTGAAGAAAACAGATGTTCTAGACCAGGATGGAAATATATGGCAAAATTACTGTTAATCGCCCCTCCCACGGCCAAGGCAGGCATCTCTATTTAATCATGACACCCTTTTCCATTCCGCCCAGATGCTGCCTTGGAATTAATTTTAACCTATCCTCCAAGCAGCTATTACCAAATAATGGCAGTTGATATGTAGAATGAAAACCATTTGCAAAATGGGCTGTGAGACTCCAGCGTGTCTCCCATGTGATGGGTTAGCTGGCTGCAACAGATCCAGAGAACTTCGTGGTGCAGTGGCACAAAGACTGTCAGTTAGTGGACCTTGAGGCTCATGTTTCCATGGAAGGAAGGAGAGTTTGGGTTTTGAAAGCCACATTTCCGAGCTACCTCTGCTCCCCTAAGGCTTTTGTGTTGGGAATTCCCAGAAGGAATATCTCTTGTTTATCAGACTCTGGCATTATTTCACTTGCAACACTGCTACAGCTTTCAAGAAGGAATGCTGATTGAGCAACACGTGCATGGGCCTCTCTGAACCTCACTTTCCATAATGTAAAATGAAGACATGGGCTTAGCAAGTCCTTTGTTGCTCTCGCACACTCTGACTATATGATTTGGACATGGAAGGTCCCAACAGAGGCCTGGCCTTGCGGATGGACCTAACCTAATAAGCCATTGTCCTAGGCAAAACAGGTGCTAATTTTTTATAGCTGCCCTTTCTGCAGGGAGACCTAAACGCTTTGGTAGTCCAAATTCAGGCGGTATCCTACAGGGCTCCATTCTTAGAGCAGCATCAAGCCTCCCTGCAGCACCTACCCCTTTCTGCAGACTTCAGTTAAAGATTAGTTTTGGCCACTAACACCCAAATATTTCCCACAGTATCATTTATAGGACATTAACACTGATTTTTTAAAATAATTTTTATTGGAGTTTTTATTATCATAGCAGTACATCTTCATTATATAACAGTTAAGTAGATGTAAAAAGAAGAAAATGAAAAACATCTATAATTACCTAACAGAAAGATAACCAGTGCAATATCTTTTTCCTAAGTATTAATATGCCTGTTACACATCTTTTGTCTAAAATGAACCATACACTATATATTGCTTTTAACTGTTTTCATTTAGTTGATACAGAACAAACATCTTTCCTTGTCTTTAAGTATTCTTCTACATTTTCATTTTTCATAGTTTCTTTGGTAGGTATACCATATTTAATTAAATCAATCCTCTAATGTTGGCTGTTTAGGTTCTGTACACTCTTTTACTATTATTCAGAAAATATGATGAACGTTCTTATTTCTAAATCCTAAATCTAAGGATTTAGAAATAAGTGCATCCCTATTTACTTAGGATCAATTCCTAGTCGTGAAATTATTGTGTCAAAAGCTTTGTATATTTTTAATTTTTTGCTGTATGTTGTCACATTGCCCTCCAAAAGAGTTTTACCCATTCATAGACCCACCAGTATTATATGAGTTCCCATTTCTCCCCAAATCTCATCAACACTAGGTATGACCAATATTTTGTATTTGCCATTTTAATTGGTGAATAACACTAGTCTAAAATATAATACTAAAAATGGTATAAATGTATTTTCATATTTATTCCTTTGATTATGTGATTTGCAAAAAAAATTTGATTTTTGATTCATTCATATTCTTTTATGAATTGCCTATTCAGGTCCTTTGTTCATTTTTTGATAGGTATTTGTCTTTTTTTATTAATTTGTAAGATACAGACACATTTGACATATAAGTTTTTGAACAGCTTTATAGATAAATAATTTACATACAAGTTATACATGTTTAAAGTTTTGATACATATACACACATGCAAACATCTGTGGAGCCATGACCACAATCAAGATAATGAACCATCCATCATCCCAAAAGTTATCCTGAATCCCTTTGCAATGGTTCCCTTACACCCCTGCCACACACCCCATTCCGACCCCAGACAATCTGTGATCTGCTTTCTCTCACTTTAGATTAGATTTCATTTTCTTTCATTTAGTATAAAATCAATCATGTTTTTGGGAGGGTTGTCTTCTTTTAATCTGCATAATTATTTTGAGATTCATCTTTTTTGTGTCATGTATCAGTAAGGCATTCCTTTTTACTACTGAGTAGTATTCCATTGTATGAGTACACTACTGTTTGTTTAGTCATTCGCCTGTTAAGGGACAGGATGGTCAGTTTTAATTTGTCTATTACAAATAAAGGTGCTGTGAATATTCATATACAAGTCTTTGTATGGACATACGCCTTCATTTTTCTTGTTTAACACCTAGGAGGGAAGTGGCTGAATAGTATATATGGTAAGTGTATGTTTTACATTTTAAGAAACAGCCAAACTGTATTCTGAGCATGTGAAATTTCTAGTTCCTCCACATCCTCACCAACACTTACTTTAGTCTTCTTTATTTTAAATATTCTAATAGATGTGTAGTGGCTTCTGGTGTATTTGCACCTCCCTAATAACTAATAATGTTGAGCATCTTTTCATGTGCTTATCTGTCATCCTGAGTTCTTCTTTGGTGAAATCTCTGTTCAAATGTTTTGACCTCTTTTTTAAATTGGGTTGTTTGCTAATACTGAGTTTTTGGACTTCTTTACATATTTCAAATACAAATCTTATATCAAATATGATTTGCAAATATTTTTGTCCCATTCACTGGCTTGTCTCTTCGTTTCCTTACTAGTTTCCTTAAAAGCAGAAGATTTTAATTTTGCTGAAGTCCAACTTACTCATTTTTTCCTTTATGGATCATTCTTTTGGTATTATATTTAAGAAATATTTGCCCACTCCAAGAGCTTGGTTCTCCATGTTTTCTTCTGGAAGTTTTATAATTTTAGGTTTTGCGTTTAGGTAAATGTAAAATACATTTTGAGTTAATTTTTGTATATGTTGTGAGGTATGGATTGAGGTTCATTTTTGTAATTATGGATGCCCAGTTTGTTCCAGGACCATTTGTTAAAAAGATTATCCTTTCTCCACCAAATTGCCCTTGCATGTTTTTGGAAAATCAGTTGTCTATATATGTCTGAATCTATTTCTAGATTCTCTATTCTGTTCATTGGTCTATTTGTCTATCTTTTTACCAATACCATGCTTTATCCAACGGCCTATGAATCACAAGGTTTTCAGTGTGGCTGGTGGGAAGAGGTACTGTATTATTCCCTTCCCCTTGTGAGTGCTGGGCCTAGGTACCTCTAATCTTTTAGGTGTCTCTTCCCCTTGACTCAGTTGGTTTCTTCCCATGCACACACTGATATACAGCCTGCTGGATAAGCAAGGGGGGAATTCACTGCAGATTTCTGGAGTTTTTTTCTCTACAGCTGTCTTCTCACTGGTACCGTGTCCTGTGAACTCTAGCTACCTTGGTCTCCTGTACTTTCAGCCCCCTCTCTTCCACTCAGTTTGTCCACAGGCCTCTGTCTAGCCCACCCCTGCTCTGCAGCCTGGAAACTCTTGAGGCACTAAGCAGGCAATCATGGGCTCACCTTGTTTGTTTCTCACCTCTCGGGGATCACTACCCTGCATTGCTTGATGTCCAGGGTCTCAAACCATTTCTTCATATACTCTGTACATTCTTGTATTATTTTAGGTGGAAGGGTAAATTCAGTCTCTCTTACTCCATCTTGGCCAGAATGAGAAGTAATAGCTGTGGCACATATGTATATAAATTTATATATATAAATACATATATATATATGGCATATGTCTTAAATATTTTTTTTACCAAGCTGATACTCAAATTTGAGAACCCTATTCCAGGATATAACAATAAAGTCTCTCTTAAGGATAATATAGTCCATGGACTGGCAAACTATGGTCCAGGAGCCAAATCTAGCTCACCACTTCCTTCTTGCAAATAAAGTTTATTGGAATACAATCGCACCCATTCATTCACCTACAAGTTGTCAGTGGCTGCTTTTGCACTATAGTAGCAGAGCTGAGGACTTGTGACAGAGACTATATGGCTCACAAGCCTAAAATGTTTCCCATCTGGCCCTTTATGGAGAATGTTTGCTGACACCTGATACAGCCCATTCCCCTTATTTTGTAGAAAGGAAACTGCCCCGCGATCACACATGTCCTCTTTCTGAGGATCACACTCTTCCCACTGTACCACGGTGTCCTTTTTTCCTGGCACTGAGTTAGACTTTCTCAATGAGATAAAATAGCCTGGAAGGGGAGAAACCCAACCTAATAGAACTAAAAGAGAGAAAATCTGTGCTTTAAAAACCCTAGATTTTTGTCACATTAGACAGCCTCAGGTGCCTCTTGTAAGAGTAATATGTGGCTTAAGAAGAGCAGTTCATACCTTTTCCAGCAGATGTCATTTAGGTTCAGAACCTGTTAGAGTGCCTTACAGAATGTGCACATGGGTTTGGTCTGCCTCCTATACTTAGTTACAGATTCTCCTTTGGGAGTGAGCAAGGTCCAATGTCAGGGGGTGGGTTTGGTTCTGACCGCCTGAGACAGGCACCCCAGGCATTTTCTTCTCTGCTCATTTGAAGTACTGAGAATTGCAGAGCCCACCTGGTCTGGGATGCTGTAATAGATGTCTCTAATGAGAACAGCGATGCTCTCGTTGACCCAAGATCTCATATAAAAGATGAGAAGTTACTTCTTTCTCCAGTGCTGAAGTTCTGGCTGGACCACGATTATGAAACTCACACTCACTAGGGAGCTGTGGCTGGAACAGGTGGGATCCAGGCCTGGTGGTCTACAGTGTTCGCATGTAAACCCCTCAAAGTAGGCGGGCAGATCAGAAAAATAGATGAACAGATATTCATGTTCAAAATCGAAAACCCTGGGAAAGAACCTCTGAAGGCAACACACCAAAAGTAGGTCCATTCGCTCATTCCTTAAATATTTGTTGAGTGCCTGCTATGTGCCACGTGCTGTGCTAGGGCCAGGGATGCATAGTAAATCACATAGACACAAATCTAGCCCTCCACTCACTCAACAACAACGTATTGAGCATTTCTGTGCACCAGGCACTGTTCTAGATGCCGAGGTACAGTAGTAAACAAAACAGAGGAGTGTACCTGCTGTTGTGGTGTTTGAATTGTAGTGGGGGGGCGGGGGCGCTTAAGAGTCTGGTGGCGAAAGGAATTCCAAGTCAGAGGACTCTGATTAAAAAATAAAAGGGGAGAACTGGGGGCTCTGGGGACTTTTGTAGCAAGAGAGCAGCCCTGGTCTGGACTTTGGTAAAGTTTCTCTGAGGAAAGGATGTTTGAGATGAATTGGAGAACTGGGTCAGCGTTAGCCAGGGGCAGAGATTGGGAAGAATGTTCCAGGAAGAGGAACCGGCAAGTGCAGAGGGCCTGAAGCAAGAAAACAAAGCATTTGAGGAAACTTTACTGTAAGAACTAAGGGGAGAATAGCCTACGATGAGCTAAATCCTTAAATGGGAGCAAATTGCTGACACTCTGAAAGTCATGGTAAGACCTTTGCACATTAAAATAATGATGAGCAACAAACCTGCAAATACCCAAATTTATGAACAGACTGAATATTGCAGTGAGCATCATGGGCTTTTCTGGGATTAGTCAAGGGCAGGCAGAAGTGACTTCTTATATTGGAAACCATGTGGCCGACTGAATGTTATATATCTGACTCTAGTAAAAGGAAGACTTATCAGGCTGGCTCTGGTACAAGTCAATATTACTGATTTAATTCAATTCACATGTGTTGGGCACCTGCTGGTCTACCTGGCCTGAGCTGGGCTTTTGTAGGCCTGGCCATTTCCTTCATCTAGTGAGAGGTTCCCAATTGCATGATAGAGTCACCTGGCAAATTTTTCCACACAAGCCCAATGTTCCACCTGAGACCAATTAAGGCAGACTCTCTGGGGATGGGGCCAGACATGAGTCCTTTTAAAAATTGAATCTTCGGGCTTGAATATCAGGACTTGAAATTTTACTTTTCCATTTCCCTACTATTCTTGAAGAGAATGATATGGGAAAATATCATGTTTTATCATTTAGAATATTCAGCCTGACAGTCAAGATTCTTTGCTACTCAAACCTAGCTCTGTATTCAGCCTTCCATCCTCTTCTTATCTCAAAAATCTCTCCATTCCAGCCAAATTTCTTCCTAGTATTTGCCATCTCCTTTAGCCTTTTGTGAATTCCTTCCTAGAATATCCTCTTCTGCCTTATCCTCTCTAGCTAAACCCTAAAGATCTATAAGGCCCATTTCTAGCATTTCTGTGGAGGCTTTTGAAGTGCCCCAGCCTTGAGTGATTTCTCCCAAGCTGATCTCCTGCGGCATTTACTACAGACCACAGTTGTGCAAATTTATTCTGTAAAAGGACAGGTATTGAATATTTTAGGTTTTGACCATGAAGTCTCTGTCACAACTACTCAACTCGGCAGTTGTAGGGTGAAAGCAGCAATAGACAATAAATAAGTGTGTGTAGCTGTGTTCCAATAAAACTTTATTTATAGAAAGAGGGCTGGATTTGGCCCTTAGGCTGTAATCTTTCAACCCCTGCTGTTGATGACAGATGGATGTGACAGTTAGCCCACCTAATCTTGTATTATTACTGATATTTCACATCCGATTCTTCTCTCCCAGCTACTCTTAAAGGCCCTGGGGAGAGGAGAGGCTGCATAAATACTCTAAGGTGATTTAAAAGAAGGCCAAGTAGGGGGAACTGTGGCTTAGAAGGCCTCCTGAATCATTTCCATCTTCAATTTCTGTTATGACTGAACCTTTATCAGCTGTCCCTCACCCTGCCCCACCCTGTATATTTCCTGATTCTTCTGGTTACTGGCTGGCCTGAGGTTCTTCCTGAATCCAATTATGAGGAAATACGCACAGGGACAGTCAATGAGTATCCCGGATCACATCTGCAGGGAAGCCCAAGAGCATCATTACTTCCCCTCCAAAGACAGCTGTGGGAACAGTGAGTTCTGTGATGCTGGCGGAGGGTTGGGTAAAAATTAACCCACGGTGGGGAACCACCTGCCTGAAATCACAGTGACAGCAAGGAAACTGATGCAGAGGAAGGGCAAGGAAGCCTGAGAGGGAGGGAGAGCATACTGAATGAGGAGAAGGAAAGGAAGAAAGAATTTATCCCGACCCTTTTCAAAGAGTCATGAGTTGGCATCTGTTTCCTCATTTATACTGGAAGGCTGAGGTTTTATGTCACAATGAAAATGTTTTTGAAGATTTCCTAAAGGTTTGTCCACAAAGAGAATATGGTTTGCTATTAAGAAAAAAGGAGCAACGTTTTGTGGTTGCTCATGGCACATGTTTATGTACTTTTGTCTTTCTTTCTTTAATAAAATCCAAACTAGAGAATAGAGACCCCATAGGGACTGCAGGAAGCTCTATAGCGCATATAGTATAAAACAGAATCAGTATTTCAGAGGGTAGTTACGAGGAAGCCACAGGAAAGAGAACAGCAGTTCTTTTGGACTGGAGTACACATCCATAAATTTTAAAAGACACCAGAGCGTAAGTGACACTTAAAATAGTTGGACACAGAAAGCAAGGCAGTAAATCTTTCTGCTGAGCCACTGTTCCAAGCCATAGCAAGCATCCAGGCACGGGCTTATTTTAAGACTCCAGATAGGAAATGGGACCTTGAGAAAACTCACTCACATTTGCTCCTGCCCTTTCCTGGCACCAGGACACAATTCCCAGGCCCGTCTGCCCTCCCCGCCATGTCTAACAAGAATGACATCAATGGGTTTGATGTCTCTGAAATGACAGGTATTGAAAGTCCATCAGTGGGAAAATCAGGAACTCTACACTTTCCCTAATAAATCCTTCCTCAACCCTGAAATAGCTCTTGAAATTATCCACTCTTGTTCTGTGTCTTCTTGTCTCTGTTGGTGCTGGAGTGGCAGTTTTACAACAGCCCCAGAGTTCAAGGCAGACGATTGAGGAGAAGACAGGACTGTGATCTCTGAAAGGATCCCAGAAGACATTGTAGAGTAGGTAGGACATGGTACCTGAATCAGAAGACCCATTTCCAAGTCCCTGCTCTGCCAAATTTACACAACATCAATTTTTTTTCTTTTTTTATTAATTTTTTAATTTTTTTAAAAAAATAACAAACACAAACATTCTTAACTTATGATCATTCCATTCCACATATGTAGTCAGTAATTCACAATATCATCACATAGTTGCATATTCATCATCATGATCATTTCTTAGAAAATTTGCATTAATTCAGAAAAAGAGATAAAAAGACAATAGAAGAAAATTCATACATGCCATACCCCTTACCCCTCCCTTTCATTGATCTCTAGCACTTCAATCTAAATTTATTTTAACATTTGTTCCCCCTATTATTTATTTTTATTCCATATATTTTACTCATCTGTTGATAAGGTAGATAAAAGGAGCATCAGACAAAAGGTTTTCACAATCACACAGTCACATTGCAAAATCTATATCATTATACAATCATCTTCAAGAAACATGGCTACTGGAACACAGCTGCACATTTTCAGGCAGTTTCCTCCAGCCTCTCCATTACATCTTGACTAACAAGGTGATATCTGTACAATGCGTAAGAATAACCTCCAGGGTAACCTCTCGACTCTGTTTGGAATCTCTCAGCCATTGACACTTTATTTTATCTCATTTTGCTCTTCCCCCTTTTGATCAAGAAGGTTTTCTCAATCCCTTGATGCTGAGTCTCAGCTCATTCTAGGATTTCTGTCCCACAATGCCAGGAAGGTCCACACCCCTGGGAGTCATGTCCCACATAGACGGGGAAGGCAGTGAGTTTGCTTGTCATGTTGACTGAGAGAGAGAGGCCACATCTGAGCAACAAGAGAGGTTCTCTTGGGGGTGACTCTTAAGCCTAATTTTAAGTAGGCTTGACCTATCCTTTGTGGGGTTAAGTTTCATATGAACAAACCCCAAGATTGGGGGCTGATAGGCAACATCAATTTACTTAATCTCCCTCAGCATCTGTTGTCTCATTGCAAATAATTCCTAGTTTACAGAATTAATTACAGTGAGGATTAAACAATATGTTTTACGCCACATGCCCAGTTCAGTGCTCAGTGCAAAGTGGATGCTGATAAATATTAATTCAAGCTTCTATCCTTTACTTCTCTATTGAATCTATGAACCATTCTGTGAGTTTTCTTTCTGGATTATATACTGCCTTTTGAACTTGGGAAATTCATTTTCTCCCTCATTGAGGTCTATTACAACTTTTTCCCTAGATTACAGGGTGGAAATCGATTGCCATTTTGAGTGTTTATTAATAATTGTCATTCAAGAGACAGGTGCCTTTATTGGAGGGTTTAATCCATGCCAGGCTCTGGGTAAGAGCAGAGAAGCATAAGGTGAGGTCCCTGACATCAAGGAACTTCTTATCCAGTTAGTGAGAAAAGATCAACACATGAGAAACAGAGAGAAAGCAGTGACAATAGGTGAAGACGGGGAAGCAAAGGAGAGTGCACAATGACTGCTCTGGGAGTTTTTAATAAAAGACCAAGGTTTCCATCCTCTCCTAGATGTTCCAGTCCCATCTAACCATCCAACCCACAAGCTGTCTATGGGGGCCCTTCACATGTCCTGTAGAGCTTGGGAGGCACAGCGTTTGGGAGTCTGGAGACACAGTGCCTGGCCCTGCCACTTGCTAATTCAGTTGTATGACTTGGACAAATTACATAAGTTCTCTGCCTTAGACTGTAAAACAGGGGCAATAACTGCATATACCTCCAGGGTTTTGGAAAGAACTAAATGAAGTAATATATGTAAACTGCTTAGTATAGTGCCTTGGCACATGTTAATGTTAGTCATTATTGTTTAGGCAGTGTATATTCTTGCCCTCATCCTCTCTTTCTTGAAGTGGAGAAATGGGAAGATTAAGAATGCCCTTGGGGAAGCAGGGACAAAAAAGGAGATTCAGGCCTCAGTTAACCTACCTTTACATTAATTTATACATTTCATGCTATTTACATTCCCTTTATATACTTACTTATTAGTAGAATTTCCTTTGAAAATTCCAATCTATATCAGCTAAATTAAACAGGCAAAAGGAAAAGTATCTTTGCCCACTACTCAACCAAAAGGATGAAAAGAGAATGGACTTTGGCATGAGAGTTGAGCAATGTTGACGTCCCATAACCTTTATGATTTCCTTTCTCTTCAGTAAAATGGGTTGAGAACCTGCCTCTCAAGTTTTTATATACACTAAAGCACTATTTAAAACTTAATTGCTACCTTATTCCTGGGCTAGAAATTGGGTTGGCAGCAAAGGAAGGATTTCTAGGACCCCAAGATGGCGAACTCTTTAACAGAGATTCTGGACCACTTGTGAAAGATAAAAGATAAAAGAGGAAGGTATGGTTTTCTTTGGGACATCAGTTTAAATTTCCTTTTTATGTCAGAAAAGTACCTTCCAGATACACAAGCAACTGGTAACACTGGTTGCCCAGGAGGAGAAGAGCCAGTAGTGGGGGAAATGGATGTGAGCGAGAATTTCCACCTTCTAGCCAAGAGCAGCTGTCCCTCCTTGCTCTTCTTTGCTCCACACTGGAGAGTGCACAGTGGAGAATCGATTGCACTGTTGTTGTTTTTAAGGGACTCAGGGGGATGATGTCCTGGAGAGTGTTGCTCAGAAAATAGAAAGACCTCATGGCATCCGCATAGACTTCATGGAGAAATAGAATTGAAGCAGTGCCATGGAGGATAAATGAAATTAGTTTCGGAAAGGAACAGAGATGGGAATTAGACATCTCTTCATTAGAGACAGAGAGGAACGTGAAGCAGAGTGAAGGCTCCTGCTCTAAGTCCAATGCTTGGCCTGTGGAGTTCAGATGTCTGGACTCATTTGTGTGTGTGTGTGTGCACGCACGTGCACGCAAACAGGTGACTGTAGTGGAATCAAAATTCAAACAGGGGCCTTGTCTCCATCAGCCACCTGTAACCACTAGTGGGGTTTGCGATCTTCAGCCTTTTCATTTATCTATATCCTGCATGTTTTGGAAAAGTTGAGTTTGGCTAAGATTTTGGAAATCAAGTGAGTTAAGCCTCTTAACATAATCAGCTTTAGGTTTCTTGTTATCTTGTTATCTTTTATGAAACAAGATATTGCTTTTTGTCTTCTGGACAAGAGTTTTTAAGTCATCCCTACCACCCACACATCTCTTTACTTCCTCTCCTTGTATGCATGAGTGTTGGCATTAATATTTTAATGTTAGGCTACTCAGGGGCCTTGTGGGACTTTTGGGCCCTCAGAATTGAAAAGCAGCCCATTTAACTATACTTTACTCTTAAAAAGATAAAAGAGGAAGGTATGGTTTTCTTTGGGACATCAGTTTAAATTTCCTTTTTATGTCAGAAAAGTACCTTCCAGATACACAAGCAACTGGTAACACTGGTTGCCCAGGAGAAGAAAAACCAGGTAGTGGGGGAAATGGATGTGAGCGAGAATTTCCACAGTGTTCCATTTTGGTACCTTATAAATTTTGAACTGAATGTATGTATGAACTATTTAAGAATAAATGAATAAAATCTGGATGAAAACCTTATTTAATTCCATAAATATTTCTTGCACAACTATATGCCAAGAACTCTGCTATGCTTTGGCCTTCACAGAGCTCCCAGTCCATGGAGCCTGGAAATATAGGCTCACAGCTTAGGGCCCCCTCCCCTTGCAGATAGAAAGGAAGGTCAGGGAGAACGAGCCAGAATCACATTTTAGCACAATTAAAACCCCAATGAGAAACACACTGGCATAGTCATGGGCTGTTTTTGTTTATGCTTCAATAACTCTTCTTGGAGGAATATCTCCATACCAGGGTTACCAGTACCATTTCCAAAAATAGCATAGGATTTACACTGTCTCTGAAAACCTTCACAGTTTAAAGAGGTTTTTGCTGACCCTCGGCTGTCCTGAGAAAGTAGATCAGACCAGAAGTAGCTTAAGCCAAGGGAAAAAATGATAAAAATAAATAATTATGCTCTTACTCTAGAAGTATAACCCAGTTACAATTTGTCTATATCTGTTTAAGAGTTCAAACTCTTATCCTTCATCTTTAATATTTTATCTTTGAAAGGTATGCAAGAAGACGAGTTTCACTCCAAAAACCTCATTCTGTGAAGAATCTTTTCATGTGAAAATCCATTATGATTATGGAATTCTTCATTTCTCCACTGGCATTGCCATTGGAGAATTAATGAGCTCCCTGTACATTTTGTTGCCAAGGAGATAAGACCAAAAATTTATTCAAGGCTCTTTCTGGAACATGGCAGGGACCATTGGGTCTAATGTGTGACTCTTTGAAGTGGTATCAAGAGAGATAAGCCAGCGCAAGACTGTGTGTTGTCCTGCCAGCTTTCTGAGCCCAGAAAAGGAATTTAGGCCCAGAAAAAAAAAATGACCACGGCATTCTTAAATACACAAGAAAGACTGGGCCTCCTCTTAATTTTTCTCCTTGTGATCCTGCTGTTCTCACCTTAATGAACTTTTGTGGCATCTCAGATCCTTCCTTTCTCAAGTGATTGGTTCTGAAATGCATATAATGGAGATGGGGAGGGCCACAAGATTTTACTAAAGAATTTCCACTAAACACACTAAATATATTCCAAAAATGGTATAGTTGCACGGAGAAAAAGACACTTAAAAAGTTGGAAAGAAAGTAAAATAAAACAAAGCTTTTGTTTTGTAATCTTTTCATGGCTCTTTTTTTTTTTTTTTTTTTTGATGACTGAGCATGTTTAACACAAAATTTGATTTGATTGTGAATGAAATGGTATTGCTTGGTTTATTAAAATATGAATATTTTGTTCAGACAATTCTAAACTGATTAAACTTAATTTAAAACAATTTTAATTTTCTAATTAGCAGAGAGCAAACAGCTGCTAAACTATTTTTGCCAGATTTTGAGGATTTTAAAAATTTTGAGAAGACAAGAAATTATCAGCATATGAAAAGAACAGAGTTGTTATGTTACAGACTTTGAGCTTCCTGTAGTATTCAGAGGATAGACAAGACATTATTTTCAGAGCAGAAGCTAAATGGAGAAAGGAGGGGAAAAACTCACAACTCATGGAACGTGGGTGAAATGAAATTCTAACATCCCTATTTGCTGAGCCATCAGCAATTTTGTTGCTTCAAATGCTCATGTTTATCAACTCCCCAAAACTCCAAATCCTGAGGTTGTTGTGCATAAGGCATGTTTCTCTCTCGTTTGACAGGATGTTTTATTTCTTGATTTGGTGTAAGAATTTCTTTTTTTTTTAAATGTACTTTAGTTTGAAATAATCTTAATTTTACAGAAAAGTTTTAAGTATAGTATAACAAATTTATCTTCCTGATCCGTTTGAGAGTAAGATGCCAACACCATGCCCCTTCATCCACATACTTTAGTGTGCATTTCATCAGAGTTTGCCAGCTGTCCCCATAATGTCCTCAATAACAAAATAATTCATTCCAAAATTACCGACTGCATTTAGTTGGCACATCTCTTAGTCTCCTTCAATCTGAAACAGTTCCTCAGTCTTCCCTTGACTTTCATGATGTAAACAACTTTGAAGATTATAGGCCTGTTATTTTAAAATGTGCTCCTCGGTTGGGATTTGTCAGATGTTTCCTCATTATTAGATTCAGGTTATGCATCTTTGGCAGGAGTATCACAGAAGTGACGCTCTGTTATTCTCATTGCACGCTATCATGTGACATAATTTCCACTGTGCCATAACCGAAGTTAACTTTGATCACTTGAATAAGGTGGAATCTGCCAAGCTTTTCCATTGTAAAGTTACTCTTCTTTGCTTTGTAATAAGCATTTTGTGGGGAGCTACTTTTATCCTCTTCCTCATTACACTTGCAATTTATTCATGTAGTTATATCTGTATAGACTCTTGGATTACTGTCTTATTCAATGGGCAATGATCTGTTGCAATCAATTTTTTATTTTGATATAGAACTTTTCCCAAATTTGGCCAATAGAAGCCCTTTTAAACTAAATCCTATATCCTTTTTAGTATGTCCATATTATTCTTTGAGAACGTCATTACTTTCTGGCACAAGATATTCATCTTGTCTCTGCTCAGCCCAGAAGATTAGTATTTAGAAACCAATATCTCAGTGCCACGTGTGTTCATTACTATTGAAGTGTCACCAC
The DNA here is from genome assembly GCA_004026745.1 of Myrmecophaga tridactyla. NCBI lineage: Eukaryota > Metazoa > Chordata > Mammalia > Pilosa > Myrmecophagidae > Myrmecophaga > Myrmecophaga tridactyla. The sequence continues at coordinate 43,509 of PVIY010012278.1, read as the reverse complement.
TCTGGAGCCCTCTCAGTGCTCTGAAGAATATATGTATATATATATATATGTATGTATACATATATACACACAATTGCCAGTGTAATCATGTCTATATTTACTGGGAAACTTGAGCTCTCCTTATGTTTCTATTCTTATCCAACACCACAGGATTCACTCTATTTTTCTCTCTTTCCATATTTGTAATTCTCTGACTCTCAACATCAATATATTTACTTCTGTAACAAATCTCCTATCACCACCACCCACCCCCATCTCTATACAGAGGCCTGCAGGTATATAGAGATGGGTGATGGGGGTTCCCTACATCCCTCATGTAATCTTCACCTGCCTGGGCTTCGTCACCCCACTCTTGGCCATCCTACTCTGCTCCCTCTCTTTCCTGAAAACACTGCCTTCCTTGGCTTTACCTAATGTTTTGTTTCGTTTGTACTAAATTGTTTAAGAAAAGTAGAGAATGGGAGGAGAAGAGGTGCAGTGAGAATTCCTATTAAAAAAGAAATTGCTTCCCAGGCTGTAGGAACTAGAGGGTGACACAGGTAGGGAACAAGGGAAATGACTCTGGAAGTGCCCAAGCCTTTGTACTCTGTATTGCAAGAAGGATCTGTTGGCCAAATCACTGATTACTGCCCTCTATGCTAGGCACTTGTCTTCTGCAACATCAAACCCTAAGTGGGTTCCCTAGCCTGTGTTCCAGGCCAAGCCAGGAACTGCCGTCATGTTTTATGTTCTGTCTTTGAATAAGAGAAATCTATCACCAGTGTTCTTACTACCACTACTCTCTAGCTCAGGAATTCTTAACTCAGGAACCATGAGATTTGGGGACTCTGTAAACCCCCTAGAATATTGCATATGTAATTTTCTTCAGTTCTCAAAGAGATCCCTAATTAAGCAAGATTAACTATTTACTATATATATCAAAAGGTAAAAGCCGATTCAGTCTTACTAATAAAAAAATACAAATGAGAGTAAGATATCATTGGTTGTATATCAGACTAGTAAAGATGAAAAACATTTATGAAATCTGCATTGTTTCCAATTACTGCTGTAACAGATTGCCACGAACATAGTGACTTAAAACAATGCAAATTTTTTATTTCACAGTTCTGCAGATCAGCAGTCTGAAATAGTTCTTACTGGGCTAAAATCAAGATGTTGGCTGGGCTGAGCTCCTTTTAGAGGTTCTAGGGGGAGTCCATTTCCTTGCCTTTTCCAGCTTCTAAAAGATGCCTTGACTTTCTAAAGGAATTTCTAAAACATTCCTTGACTCATGACCTGTTCCTCCATCATCAAAGCCAGCAGTGAAGCATCTTCAAACCTCTCTTTAGCTCTGACCCTCCAGCCTGCCTATTAGAAAGACCCTTCTGATTATGTTGGGCCTACCCAGATAATCCATAATAATCTCCCATCTCAAGGTCCTTAACTTATCACAACTACATTACCCCTTTTGCCTTGTAAAGTAACATATTAACAGGTTCTAGGTATTCGGATGGGTGCATCTTCTAGGTATTAGGATATGTGCATCTTTGGGGAGGCTATTATTTTGCTTATCACAATAGCCAAGTATTGGATAACATGTACTATCATGCATTATTGGCCAAAACACAGCTAGCATAATGTTTCTGGAGGGGAATTTGGCAATATATGACAATATTTTTCAATGATACTCATTGACCCAGCAGTGCCACTTTAGGAAGGTAACCTAAGGAGATCATTGAACATGGACACAAAGATATTTAAACTAAGAAATTCACAATAACACAGTTTGTATTAGTGAAAAATTGGAACGAACATAATGTCTATAAATAGGGAATTGGTAAAATAATAAGTCTGTGTGCAGACCTTAAGCAGCATTTGAAACGATTTAATCTAAAAATGCACAAATCTTAAGCATACAGTTTGATAAATATTTAGTTAGGTGTACACTCATGTAACCATGTATCTCCTAGATATAATATTTCCATCACCCGAGGGGGTTCACTTGTGCCCCCCCTCTGCCCATCAAGGCAATTATTATTCTGATGTATATCCCCATAGTTTCTTGGCCTTCATATGAGTGGAATTAAACAGTCTGCACTTTTTTGTGTATGCCTTCTTCTGCTCAACATAATGTTTTTGAGATTCATCTTTGTAGTGTCCATCAAATGACCATATGTGGCTCTATTCTTTTACCCTCTTTTCTATTTCATTGATCCTTCTGCCCTAACATAAATATTACATTTTTTATTAGTATAACCTTACAATAAATCTTTAAATCAGGTATTATAAAAAATGATTTACATATATATTCATTGACTGCAAAATGTCCAATATTAGTCTATCCCACAGTATATGTGTGCATGCACATTTGTTCATGTATGATTGGAAGGAAAAATATTTAGAATGGTTATCTCTGAGTAGTGAAACTTGAGAGGTTGTTTTTATATTTTTCTGAACTTTTATTCTACAATGAGCATGCATTGGTATACTATGAAGCAACAAGTTGAAACCTGTTAATTAGCAAAGGAAGTATTGAATCCATCTTTCTATTCTTGTGAAAATGGCAGTTATCTTTGAAAGCAATAATGCTTCTTGCACAGGAATTTAATGTTTTTGCTATACCATTTGTCCTCAGTATACAGAAATTGTAATAATCTCATACACTAAACCAGACATTGGCAAACTAAAGCCCTTGATCCGGTTCTCAGCTACCTCCTGTTTGTTTATTTTTTAACTAGAGTAGCTGTGGGTTTACAGAGCAATTCATACATAAAATACAGAAGTCCCATATACCACCCTGTTATTAACATTTGGAATGGTACATTTGTTGCAATTCAGGAAAGCATGTTTTTAAATTGTACTATTAACTATAGTCCATGGTTTCACTTAGGGTTCACTATGTAGTATGTGAATTTCTTTTCTATTACCTTATATGTATCCTAACATTTTCCTTTTTAACTACGTTCAAATATATATTTCATTGCTGTTAATTAGGTTCACAATGTTTTGCTACCATCACCACCATCCATTACCAAAACATTTCCAACATTCCAAATAGGCCCTCTATATCTTGTAAACTTTAACTCCCTTTTTCCTATCCCTACTCAGGCCCCTGGAAACCTGTAGTCTAGATTCTGACTCTATGAATATGCTTATTCTAATTTTTTCATATTAGGAAGATCGTGCAATATTTGTTCTTTTGTGTCTGGTTTATGTGACTCAGCATGATGTCTCTCTAGGAACCTTTGTTCTCACTTCATTCAGTTATACAGAGGTTAAGTAAATATCTATGCTTTTCAAAATGCATTTTCCGTTCTAGACACTCTACCTTCACCTAATACGAGTGCTATGGAGAATAGGGAACTTCAAAGAGAAAGAACTCCAGGAAGATATCTGTTCCTTGTGCTCTGCCTTATCCACACCTACTTTGCTCCTGAACCCAGGTTTCCTAAAGAAAATGCATTGGCTTTAGGGCCTCTAAATCCAGGTGATTCTTTTAAAGGTTAGAGTTGAGCCCAGAGGAGCTGACCATACCACCTTGGTCCGCTAAGTCTTCAAGGAGCCCACTAGAATGCACAAAGGGAATCTCTGGAATAAATAGGACCAAGGCAGATCTGGGACCCAGATTCACAGGAGATTTGGATCTAAAATAAATCAACACTAAAATGCATTATACAAGAAAAATAGCAGGCATTTGGACAGCCACTTCTGGCTCTTGAGAGGCATCGCCTAGCTGCCTTGGCCATTCCAACTGTGGGTGTCTGGTCTCCTCTTCATTGGGCATTTCTATTTGTGTCCTTCACAAATCACACTATTTTGAACTTACCTGTCAAAGGCCAGACATTGTCAGCAAGACCACATTAATATCCCAACAGAAATTAGCCAGCAGCATCTCTTCCTCCACCATCCATCACCTCTCCTCCTCACTCTTCATTCTCCCTTTTCATTGTAGCCCTTTTCCCTTCCTAAGTCTGCCTGCTTACCCTTCCCAGTTATTCACATCGCTCACATTGTTTATTATTTTCTTTACTTTCTTGAGAAGTTTCTGGAGCCTCCAGCCCAAGGAGACTTATATGGGAATAATAAATTCATGGACGATCTTCATGCTCCCCCAGCAACTCCAACCTCTGCCACTTCACTCTGAAATTCCTTGTCAGCAGTTGCTCCTTCCTGTGACTTGCTGCTGAACTCTGCACTGCACCCCAGTGAAGCCTCCCAGGATACCCGCAATGAATATTAGCCATTCTTCATATCCACTGCTATTCTGTGGCTTTGTTTCAGAAGAGAACTAAAGTGGATGTGGACAGGGCTGTGAACCAAGGCTCTCTCTTGTGTGTGTGTGTTTATTTCTTTTACAAAGGCCATCACCCATAATAGAGCCAAACCTAGGCTGAGTTTATGAAGGCAAGTTGGCTCTATGCTGCTGCTAACTTTTGTTTCGTCTCTAACTGAATCTGGATATTTTCTAGCTTGCTTCTCCATTGGCTGGACTGAGGGGGTGAGAACAGCTATATTATTCAAGGAAAGGGAATAGTCATAGGACCATGGCTTTTCTTCTGAAATTGTTTCCTTCTCACAAAAGTAGTGCCTTCATTATCACAGAGTACTTCTTGGAAGTCCTGAAATGATGTCCCATTTCAGACCAAATATTGAAACATTGGTCTCATTCCTTACAGAATCTAGACTTGGTGGATGCAACCAATATACACAGGCAGGGGAGTTCTGACTTGAGACCCTCCTCAAAAGTATGGTGTGGCCCAAATAGGATCCATATTCTGGAGCTCATTAAAAGACCATCTCATAAGTAGATTGAAACTCTTCCCTCAGGGCCAATCATCCTAAAGCCAGGCCTTCTCCGGGGTCACCCAGGTTTTCCCTCCTATAAGCCAGGTACCACCTGCCAGCAGCCTGAGGGAAGAGTCAAAGTGGTGCTTAGAAACCCAGAAATTTGAAACTTTGTAAAAATGTTTGTGTTTTCAAAAGTATGTTTTATGCCAAGAGCCTACTGGCAAAGAGAAGAATGCATGGGAGCTCTGTATTATCCACTTGAGATGAGTTCAATTCCAGTCAACACTCCTGTGAATTTAAAGAAATCAGGCTGATTTCCTAGAGCCTTTCAGGAGATGACCCATTCATCCCTGGAAAAACATGCTGAGCACCGCCTAATTCTGATTTGAACAAAGCAGTCATATTTTCAGTTAGGACTGTGTGTGCATGCATATCAGAGGCATACATCTTATTATCCTTACCCATTAGAAGGAAAACAAGTCCTGGGGTTATGGGTGAGGGCAGTAACCAAGCAGAAACCAAATCGCTTTGGAGCCGACAAGACCTTAATCAAAGTCGCAAATCCTGATGGTGCTGCTTTTCTTACTGAGAAATATATCAGGTTCTTCCACCAGATGCCAGGGGCATGGAGACATTAACACATACCCCCTGCCAATGGAAACCCAAAGCTTGCCCTAGGAGTAAAAAGACATTTGGGGAATGGAAAATGGTCTTCTGTAGTTTTCCTTTTTCCAGGAATGTTTTTAAGTTAGTTTTCACTGGGCAAATGCACATGGGGGGAATAGTCTTGGCCCGGCTGTTTGACCAGCTTATTGGGAGGTCCAAGAAATCAGAGTGAAAATTGTCTTCTCCCACAATCTTCAGGAGTCCAGCTGACAAATGAGACATAAGTAATAGATTTTCCCAATATGAATTAATCATTTCTCTGTTGGCTGCCTAGTACCAGTTCCCACTCATCCTGAGCTGCTTTAGAGACTATTTTTGTCACCAAAGGAGATGCCAAACCTAAGGGGAGGAGCCAGAAAATGCACCAAAACATCATCCCTCCTTTCATTTAGTCACCCCATGAGTGAGCCCCATACACACCATATACCATGGGCAGAATGGAGCTCCCTCTATAAATTTCAAATGGCTGAGTGTTTCCCAGTTTTGTAAAATTAAGTAAAAGAAAGGACTCCCAGACTGACTATACCAAGTGCCAAGTTTCATCCCAGCACACATCATTTTTATAGTAAGTTTTAACTCCATGAGAAATATAGGAGTATAATGGGCATGCTGACAGGCCTGGAGCCAGCTCATGAAGTAATAATGCCATGTCTTTAATATTTTTACACAGCATGTCTTAATCTGCCACAGCTTCCTTTTCCTTTAGATGGCAGTTAAATCAGTGAAAATTCCTGGAGTACTACCTTTTTCTCCTCTGCTCTTATATTGTGCATCCTCATTTTCAAACCATTCTTTCTCATGAACCTTTTTCAGCCCATTTATAATTTTTTGATTTGTACAATTGGCTTATCAAGCTCAGCTGCCTTTTTTCTGAACTATTAGGCTGAAGAGGGAGGAGAAGATGGGAAAAATGCATTCAGAACTCTTGCTTTCTGCTCATTAAGATTAAGAACTCATGAAAATGAAGTCCAGATGTGTAGGTCACTCAAGTGTTGGGCAGCTAATGAGTGCTTGAGTTGGCCTGACCTCTCTTACAAAAGCAACCACAAATCAAGCTGCTTGCCTGTGTCTCAGCAGACCAGAATCCTAGTGACTTTCAGCCCATCAAGTCAACACAAAATCCATTTAGTAATGACCATGTGAGTGCAGAGATTCTTTTCAGACGGGTGACACAAAGGCATCCCTGTCTACTGTAGCCTTTGAGGTTAGGCAGCGTCTTTGCAGAGGGTGCAAGGAGGCTCAAAGCCAGGGCCTCCAGGCTCCCCAGTTTACTATCCTCATGTATCTCTCACATTGTGAAGCCAAGTGGTTTTCCTGAGTTGGGCTACTTTAGCTACAGAAATCAATAGGAAATCAGGAAACAAAGGCAAAGACATTAAGTGAGGTCAGTTTGGCTTGATATGGCACCTCCTTCCTGGTCTTTGATGAGTCCTTTCCCAAATGCACAACCTCCTGTTCCCCGCCCCCCACCACCCCCCATATCATATCAGTGCATGGGATGTCAGACCCATAAGAAGAGATGTCTTTGCTGGCATTTAAAGATAAACTTAATCACAAATAAAAAGAGGTATCAATTCAATATAGTTTTTTTTTTTATTGGGCATACTTTCTAATTCTAACCTTTTCTTACTCTTCAGTCAATGTGAAAAGAAAGATGAAATGAGGGGCGAAAAACTTCACACATATGTGAATCACACCTGGCTTTGGCTCAATTTAAAGCCACAGTAGAACTAGGAATGGAGGCCTAAGGGCAATATTTTCTTTCACTGGTTAAGAAGGGTTGATAGAGGCTTTCTGCTGCCAGAAATCTCATTAGCTAGGCAGCCTTCCCAAGTACTCCTTCCTCAGCCAACTAACCAACTCAAAGCTTTTAATAACTGAGTTCTGGAGGAGAGAGAGCACTGTCAGTCCCTGCTGATTGCCCGTGTCCTGGGGCGGCTGTTGAGCTGTGAGGACACCACCAGCATTCATGTCGCTGGGTGAGAAGCAAATAGAGGTGTCAGAACCCTGTTTAAACGTGCTCACTGAAGCAAAGGGGGCACGGGCCGTGATGGTTTATTATTTGGCCTCTCTTAAGGTGCAGAATGCATTATTAGCCCATGGTTTTTGGTGTCCCTTATAAATGGCACACAGAGAAATCACTCACCTTCAAAAAATGACTGATACTTATTTTACTTGAACAAATGAGAAATGTCCGTGACAGAAAGCTACCCCTGTTAGAAGCCAGGTTTTCTCATTAGTTGTAAAACATGGATAATTATTCACTGGGAACATACGCAGTGGGAATTCATGTTTAATTCCTTGTTTTGACTAGCTTCTGGAAGCCCTCAGAGACCACTGTGTACACACAGAGACATGCATAAATATGTACATAAAAGCACAGGGACCTGCCCTGCATGTACAATCAGAAGGAATACCGAGTCTCAGCCCAAAGTAAGTTGTTAAAGGAAATAAGCATTGAAAGACAGATTAGTAATGGAAAAGGCAGATGACCAGCAATTTTGTTCATCAACTTTAATTATAATTGGTTTATTTTGGTCTTTCCTTTTACTGTCGAAAGCAGATTTTTGTAAGAACATTTTTAATCCAAGATGAGCAGTCACACTTATTTGAATTATATTCTCTTTGGTCACTATCCAGATGTGAAGGAACATATATAACCTATATAGCAGATGGACACTGCCTCAGTAATGAGAAAATATATTAGCAATTTAGAAGTTAGGGTATGTATTCAGCAACTTGTACCAAAGACCCAAAATAACAGTAGCTTAAATAAGATAGATGTTTATGTCTGTCTCGAATAACAGAGGTAGACATTTTCAATCCTGTAGGGCAACTTTGTTGCGTTAGGACATCCATAGACACACTAAGCAAAAAATTTTAAAACTCCTGTTGCTCTGCCATCCCTGAGGCTTGCCTTTATCTACCACATTCACTTCTCAATAGCAGGATGGAAGAAGGGGGAAGAGGAGCAAGTTCTTTTCTTCTGAAGATCTGTCCCAAAAGGTACTCACATCGCTCACTTTCCTTCTCATTTCATTGAAGCTAATCACATGATCCAAAATGTGATTGCAAGGGAAGTTGGAAATACCTCTATTCCAGGCAGCTGTATACCTAACTGAAAATTGGGAGTTCTCGAAACAACAGATATGAGGGGATAACTAGCAGTCTTTGTCACACACAACAACCAAACTAAAGTTGTTTCAAACAGGTGACAGCAGTGCAAGTAAAAATGATCTTTGACTTCAACAAAGCAGAATGAACGGATATGAACCTACCAACAAGGAATTTTAATTTCAAAAGACTGTAAAATATTTGGGAAACATCTGCAAATAGCAGACTGGACCAGCAATTTCTTTAACTAGTTAAAACTTTGTCAGAAAACATAGAACTAAATCAGTAGAATATATGAAAAGGTACTGAGTCATTCCTGCTGATTAAAGATTTAGATACTGCAAAAGGTTGTGGTTTTCTTCCTTTTTGATTATGGATAACTTTACATATACAACATAACCAGAATCGTATAATTAATCCTCATGCATTCAGTACCCAGCTTCAACAAACAACATCTGCCATTCTTATTTATGTTTTCACCCACTACCCACCCCATCTCTACTTATCCTTTTTAGTTAAAATTTATGTGCATTGAATTGCACAAATCTTAACTGTACAATTTTAACATATATCCCCTGTAACCACATTATCTACATATATTAGGCCATTTAATATTATCCTAAAGGTCATTTTGAGGCTCTGTTCTCTTTGTGTGTGTGTGTGTGTGTGTGTGTTTTCTCTCTTTGCTTTACATTGTCTACTTTCTATTGGTAAATCTTCAATGTCACAGATTTTTTCTACAGTGTCTAATCTATTAATCCCACTCCAGAGAATTTTTCATTTCAAGAAAATGTATTTTTTCACTTCCATTAATTCTTTTCCACTTTATCCTTCACTATGTTCATGTTTTCTTTTTAAGTTTAAAAACTTAACATATTTTAATATCCTTATTTACTAATTCCATCATCTGTATCATTTCTGGGTCTGCTTCCATTGACTAATTTTTTTATTTTTTATTTTAATGCAAATTTATTGATATATATCTTCACATACCATGTAATCATCCAAAGTGTACAATCAGTGGTTAACAGTAACATCATATAGCTGGGCATTCATCATCATAACCAACTTTTTTTCTTTTTTGTGAAAAATAACATATATGCAAAAAAAAGCAATAAATTTCAAAGCATAGAGCAACAATTAGTTGTAGAACAGATTTCAGAGTTTATATGGGTTACAGTTCCACACTTTTAGGTTTTTCCTTAAAGCTGCTCCATGACACTGGAGACTACAATGATTCAGCAGTCCATTGACTAATTTTTAAAATACTGGCTATGGATCACATTTTCCTGCTTCTTGGCATATCAAGTAATACTTGATTGTGTGCTGGACAATGTAGATTCTACTTTAATTGTCTGGATTGTGTTGTCTTCCTTTAGAGATGGTTGGGTTTTCTTCTGTTAAGTTATTTAGAATTCAATTTGATTTTTAGAGGCTTGTTTTTAAGTTTGGTTCATGCAGGTCTTGAGTAGCCTTTACTATATGGCCTTTCTGAGATTTCTGCTGAATGCCCTGGATGATCAATGAAGATATTTCATTTTGGCTGTTTGTAACTTAAGGGTCTTCTAACCCTTTTGAGCTGTGGAAAATATTACACTCACGAATTCCTGGATGTTCTTTGCTTAACCTTGTGGAGTTAAATCCTATGTATGTAATCTTGGAATGAACAAGGACTCAAACAGAATGTATGCAGTTTTCTGGAGCTCTTTCTCTGTGTAACACTGTCTGCCTGACAACTTCCAGCTGCCTTAGCCTCCTTGAACTTTGTTCTTTGTCTCATCAATTCCTCCAGACTTTGCTCTGCTTGGGGTACCCCTCCACTCTGCAGTTTGGAATGTGCCTCCAGGCAGAAAGCCAGGAAAAGCATAGGACTCAACTAATTTATTTTCCTTATTTCAGGGATCACACTTCCATACTATTGTCTAATGTTTGAAAACAGTTGTTTCAGGTATTTTTGTCCAGTTTTCTAGTTATTTATGACAGGAGAGTAAATCCAGTCCTTGTTACTCCATCATGGCTGAAAGCAGGTGATTTTAATTTTAAAAAGATAGTTCCTCTGGATGACAATTCTGGGTTCACAGTTTTGTTTTGTTGTACTTTTAAGTTTTAGTTCCATTATCATTTGGTTTCTCGTGTTTTCTGTAAGAATTCAGCCATTATTCATAGTATTTCCCTATACATAATGTACCCTTTAACTCTGGCAGTTTTCAAAAATTTTTCTTTATGAATTTCAGCAATTTGACTAAGGTATGCCTAGGTGGTTTATTAGCCTTCTTAGAGTTGTAAACTTACAGTTTTCCCCAATTGATGGGGTTTAATGGTTTTATTTCTTCTAATATGTTTCTGTGTCAGTCTCTTATTTTCTTCTGGGACTCCAATTATATGTTAGGCCTTTTAATATTTTCCCACGGGTCTGTGAGATGCTATTCATTTTCTTCAATTATTTTTCTCTCTGTTCTTCTTATTAGATGTTTTCTACTGAATTATTAAGTACATTCTCTTCTTCTGTCATCTATTTTTTAAACCCATCCTGTGAATTTTTCATTTCAGTTTTTGTACTTTTCAGCTCTAGAGTTTCTTTGTTTTTATGGTATCTATTTCTCTATTGAGATACTCCATCTGTTCATTCATTATGAGCATAGTTTCCTTTAAGTCCTTATTGATAATAGTTGCTTTAAAGTTGCTGTCTGCTAACAGCAGCATTTAAGCAATCTCAGGATCGGTTTCTGTTGACTGCTCTTTCTCTTGATTGTTGGTCATATTTCTTCATGTCTAATGTTTTTTAATTGTATGCTGGTCATTATAAATGTTATAGAGACTCTAGATTCCATTATGTTCCCCTGAAGAATATTGATCTTTGTTCTAATAGCATTAATTGGATGGATGCAAATTCCAATCTCTGTCCTCTCTGCAATGGGTAGCAATTAAACTCTTCACTCTGTCCTTTCAGCTTCTTGCTCTTTTGCTGTGTCACTTGGGGTCTACCTGTCAAGAATTTGAGCAGAATTTATGTGCACATTCTGAGGTTCACCCCCTCAGTGGCTCTGATAGGATTTCCCCCTTAACTTTCTGGTTGTTCTAACATCCCCAAACTCTATCATCTGACATTTCAATCCAATAACACTTCAAGTCTTCTGGCTCCCAGAGCCATGCAGGGATTGAAGAATTTCCTCAGGCAGAACGCTGACAGATCACACTTTGTTGCAATTCCTATTTTTCAAGGCTAGACTCCCTCCTGCTTCTGCCACTGCTTTTGGTCACTCTTCAGTGCATTCAAAGAATTGTTATTCCACATATTTTTTTGGTTTTAGATTTTATGATTATCTGTAGAAGGATTAGTCAAACCAAGTTACTTCACCATTTCAGAAAACTGGAAAACCCAGTGAAGTTATTTTGAGAGATTTCTGGCAAAATTTTAGTCTGTTCCCATTTTGCAGTATTTGGAGCATTCCTATTCACCCTCTTCTTTAGTTCTATATATTCTTTAACCCAATTGTTGGCCCACTACTAAATATTCAAGACCCAGAGGTACATTCTCTCATAAATTAGATAAAGAAATGGATGTTGACAATATTGCAGTGGATGATGTGATTATGCAGAACCCTTTTATTTCAGATTCCACTAACTTGGACTTTTTTAAATAATTCAAACATGAGGTTTAGAATTAAGTTTATCTTTATGTTATCTGGGGAAGAGAGGGAGTAATTTGCAAGAATAATGTGTTTGGTCAGTTATTTTCACAAGTAAATGACACCATTCATCCATTCATTCCACATATTCTTATTAACCACCTACTTGCTAACAAATTGTTTCTTCTTTAATCTCTTTCTTTTCTGCATTTCCATGACATCACATCATCACTTGTCCTCCTCTCTCTCAGACCATTTCTTCATAGACACATTTAATACCTCTTCTTTCTTCAATCACTGAATATTAGCATTCTCCTGAGGTTCTGTCTTGAGGGCTCATCTCTTTTCATTGAAGATTTCTTCCATGTACATCATGAGACTTAATCCCAAAATCTATATCCTCAGCTCTTATCTCTGACATCTCTGACATAGCACCCATTTTTATCTTTATCATCCTGCTGGATTTTTCCATTTTAGGAGTTCACCACAGTTTTTAAAATCAATATGTTTAAAACTAAACATATCCATCTCCTTCTGTTTCTTTTAATGGTCTCACCAAAGTTCTAATTTCTCCAGCTTCTCCTCTTTCTCCCTTCTTCTCTCTTTCCCACACACCTTTACAAATAAGTCTAATAATTGCCACACATAAACTGATATCCCAGAATCTCCTTTCTCTCATGTCAGTGCATCTCACAAAGAACCACCTTAATGATCCTTCTAAAGTAAACCTAGGTGATGTCACTCCCACTCTTCAGAAACCTTCAGGGATTCCGAAAAGATCAGACTCTGGCCTTTAGGATCCTCCTTATTGCAACTCTAACCACCATGCCAGCCTTCTTTATTTTCCTCGTGTTTTAGACAAGTCAACTAGTCTTTTTCTGCAAGTCACCACCCTGTTTTCTTGTCTTTACATTTTTGTTCACATTGGTTCTTCCTTCACATTCTGAATTCCTGATCTTGCCTATCTTAATACCAAATACCTTCTTTATATAAAATCTCTTCCATGAGCCATTCATTGGTATCTGATTCAATGTAACTACACATTGATCCAAGCAGTATAGATTGAATATGTAGGCTTGGCCCCTGGCTCTTGGATCAGTGTTCTCATTTTTCTGGAGGGAAAGAAAGAAGAAAGGTTAGCATGATAAGTTTGAGATGATGCTGCAAAATCTTGAAACCTGAAAATATATTAAAGAGCATTTAATTCAGTGGTTACCCAAATGTTATCTTCTTATACAGAAGCCCAATATATAATTCTGCTTTGGTTGAGATAGGGGCATAGGTCCCATAGCCCCACCTATTCAGACTCCTCTTCCTCAAGGCCTCTTCCCCGGTATCCCTTGAGGTACCTCTGCAAAACCCTAGAGCCCCAAGGAACAGCAATTTGAAAACCACTGGTCAAGTCAAATATTCTCATTTATAGATTAGAACATTGAGAGCAGAGAAACAAGTCAAAATCTAGAGTTCTCTTTAAGAGTCATGAATCTATATAATTGTGTTTGAAAGTAACAAAATTGATTTTCTTTTTAAAGAATGATCTTTTTCTACAAGAGTAATCATCACTCTGATAAGTTCCAGAGTGAGGGGTTTTATTCTAAAAAGAATTGTGGCAAATAGAACATCTTAAGTTTGGCCTTGACTGATTTGAATGTTTGTCCTCAACTCCTTTTTAAGTCACTCAAAGGAGAGCTTAAACCCCTTCCTTAGGTCTGACCTTCACTCCCAGCCCCCACCCCCAATTCAAGGTGAACAGGACCTGGATTTAGGAAGGCAGCCTTTCAGAGACATCTGCCTAAGTTATTGTTCCCCACGGACCTTTCTTAAGTTGAGTTCCAGGAATTCCCATGGAAGCCCTCATTTCTGACCTTGTAAAAGTGACTGTGACCCATCCTCAGCCCCTCTAAGAGCACCAGGCTGGGGAGGGACGGGAGGCCCTGGGAACATGCCCCAAACCCAAGAACCAGATGGGTCAAGAGAGGAATCCTAGAAATACAGCTCTTTACGGCTTGGGATTCCAAGAGGGAGGGAGGATTTTGAATGTAATTGTATGCTAATGAAACTCTTATTTAGCTGACTTGAATTTCTGGCTTCTAGATAAGTAACTTTATCAACCATAGAGAACTTCTTTTCTTTCTTCCTAAATACTTTCTCAGAAAACTGACCCTAATGGAATTGGGAAAATGAGGATTAGGGGTAAACACAAGAGATTCCCTGGCCAAATATCTCCTGTTAGCTAGGGAATACTAAGGTTCTTATTTATCAACTTAGCATCTAGTCAGTCTCACCAGGGACTGGCATCTCCACAGCCCATGGCATCTTTTATTCTTCAAAGCAAAAGTGATAAGAAGATATACATTTGCCTGTTTCAGTCAGCCTGAAAAGCTGTACTTCTTTAATCATACTAATTGTTTATGTAAAGAAACTTACAGTTCTCCTGCCTTTTAATATTGAAAAACGAAACTAGCATCTGACTGCAGACTACATTTGGGGCTGGGTTCAGGGGCGGGGGCAGGGGTGCTGATCCCAGGAGCCCCCAATGGACAGGTTCCTGTATACGTCCTCCCAAGGCCATTTCCACCCCATTTCATAACAGCAGTGCGATGAATGACACCACCATGGACACCACAGGGCACAGGGGAGCCCACTTCTCCTAAGTGCCCTGAATGAGATGATACAGGAGGAGCTGGAACTGAGCCAGTGCAGGGTAGAAGCCCTGCCCTATACCAGGTCTTAGATCCCCTGGCCAAAGGGAAGAGGGGAGAAACCAGCAATCCTCCTCTTCCTAAGTATACAGGTAACTATTGCCGCAAAAGAAGCTATATTTAAAAAAAAAGAAAAAGAAAGAAAATAGGTGCTTAAAGCAATAATCATTTATTTTTACTAATCTTTATTAGTTAAGCTTATCAAAATTGGGCTTGGCTGTGAAGAGTCAGCTGTTCTCCACATTTCCCTCATTTTCCTCTTGGGATTCACAGGTCAATCCAGTCATGTTCTTCTAATGGGGATGGCAAAGCCACCAGAGTACAGCAAAAACTTACAAAGTCTCTTGAGATCCAGGCTTGGAACTGGTATACCAACATATCTGCCTCATTTTATCGGCCCCCCAAAAAATCACATTGCTAAGCCCAAAGTCAGGAGGTGGGAGAGTATAGCCCACCCATAATAGGCCACTGAAAAGTTACATGGCAAAGTAAATGGATACAGGGAGTAGATACCAATATCTCCCATGCTGAGCTTCTTGGGTCCATTAGAGCATTGTTTTCAAGGGCCTTCAGGCTCCCACCCTTTTATCCTACACCATTACCTCAGAGCAGGAAAGAAGGGAGGTAGTAAGATTCCTGAGCAAACTGCTGATTTACAGGGCGAGGAGTCAGAAGTCCTGCCATAGGATCTTGGAAAGTCTCCTAACATCTCAGAGTCCCAGCTTCCTCCTCTGGCAGTGATCTCTAATGGCTGTCCTGTGCAAATTCTAACGGTGCTGCCTCCAGAAAAGAAAGCAAACCAACCCTGGAAAATCCTTTCTCTCTGCAGATCCAGAGGCAGGCGTACACGTGCAGGCGGCCATCTTTAGGCTTCAGAGAGTTCATAGTCTTCTGCCTCACATCCCAGTTTCACTCTGTGCTTTTTAAATCCTATACCAGCTTGGAACTTCCTTGGAAGAGGGAAGAAAGCCTTACCTACATCCCCAGAATTACCAAATATTTAACTGAGTGGAAAACTCCAGTACCTTTAATTTTGAATGATATATCATGTGTTTCAACTTCTCAATAAATTTAGAAGTTGCTGGAGGCACAATAGCAAATTCTACAGGTACTCAGAATTTAGAGGACATGTATTTTTCTCTCCACAACTGTAATGAGTTTATCCTACTAATTCTGTGCTCCAAAGGCCTGGGTAGACAGAAAATCTCAGTTTAATATTTTGGAATTTTAATGTTATCAAAATACATTCCATGAGTAGGTTGATAAGTATAATATCATACATGTTCAGTGGAGGCTCAGTAGGAGTTGTCCAAAGACCACGGTTCATGATTTATGGAGAAATAAGATCAGTGTTTAACGTTGTTTTCCTAGTCTCTGTTGAAAAACGTTGGCTTAAAGATACCACAAAAGAGTAAAACAGAGCAGATATTAGACTTCTAATTATTTTTAAAATACCACAGTTGCAAGCATACTGTCTTTGAAGCAGGATTTTCTTTCGGTATAAAATTGATGTAGGAACTAATTAACTCAAAGAAATGTTCAATGAATGAATATTAATTGCATCATTTTTTTAATGTATGTCTGTGTTAGTACAAGGTCATGAACAGAAATAGGCACTTTATATTCTCCAAGAATTTTTACATAATTGAATAAATAATAGTCACTATCCCAGAAGCCCAGAGAATAAAAACATCCTGCTTTGGGAATGGCAAACCTAATAAAAATGTCATGGGTAAGTTCACATTGTATATATGGTCTGTAGAGCCATGGGGACACTAAAACAACTCACGAGGAATGTGAAATTCGTGGTTGTACCAATGGCTTATTTCTCCCCTCCTTCTAGGCTGCCCCATCAAAGGTCACCCGACCCCCAATATCACCTGGTTCCATGGTGGTCAGCCAATTGCCACTGCCACAGGACTGACGCATCATATCCTGGCTGCTGGACAGATTCTTCAAGTTGCAAATCTCAGTGGTGGGTCTCAAGGGGAATTCAGCTGTCTTGCTCAGAATGAGGCAGGAATGCTGGTGCAGAAGGCATCTCTAGTGATCCAAGGTAAGACATGGAATCCCTTACCTGGCTGTTGGACTTAGGTATTGAACAAGATTGTCCACTGGAAATCTAATTCTCTAGTAGAACAAAGTGATTTCCGATCCCCAATGGTTTCTAGAGCATGAAAACTGAAGCCAAACCATATTTCATGCAGACCTTACTTCTGCCAACATGACCCTTTAAAGGAGCCACCCGGCCCCATCCCAGAAAAGCCTGGGAGAGTCAGTGCTGCTTTCATAAATGGGCCTTTCTGCACGTAATGTTGCTGCTACTTAGGACCAAGGAAGCACCTCTGAGTATCAGAGTCAAACGTTTCCTTTATGCTGGTTTAATTAGTAAAGAGCGCCAGGACTTGGCACTTACTGCACCAGGAAAGAGTTGTAAGTGAGCCCAAGACAGTGGGAAAAGGGCCAAACACTGGTCTTTTTATAAATACTATATGAGGCTTTTGATTTTGCTGCAGTCTGGTTCTACCTAAAGACCGTGTGCGGTACTTCTAAGAAAGAAAATTCCACTGTATATCCCAAAATAGAGGGATTCTCTGAAACAGGACAGAGTTTTCTGCCAACACGAAAATACTGGAATGGAGGGATTTTTTTTTTCCTGAGTACATAGGTTTCCTCACAGATATCCTCCCCTACCATTTGACTTGCCAGACAGGAAAATAAATGTTCCATTTTCTTGCCAGCAATTCTCTGCTAAAAACCAGAAGCCAGTAGCTAAGTGCAAGGTTTGTAATATGTAACCTTGCAAATAAGCACTCAAAATTTACCAGCCCAGAGTTACATTTAACAGCTTTTCAACCAGTGACTCCCAAACCCCCAAATAGAAAAAGCAAAAAAATTGGCCTTCTTATTGACGTCACTGTGTCACATAAATGAGTACTCTCTGGATAAGCTGGTTTTTGTTGACATTTACAAAATCCAACTCTAATTTGTGCTTTTAAATTTGATTAAGTATCTCTTATATAGCTATATCTATTTGTAAAAAAAAGATAGAGTCATGTTCTGGTTAGCCAATAGAGAAAAAAGTGCTTTAGGAAGCATGTTTAGAAACAGTAAGAGCACCTGGCTAGACCCTTTACTTTCATTATGTCCAATCCTCATAATGATTTGATGAGGGTTACCTACTCATTTTATGGATGGCCAAATGAGGTTCCTGGAGATGAGGTGACTTGTCCAAATAGGTGAGGAACAGAACCAGGCTGGGGGCAAAGCCTCCCTCGTTACTGCCCCTCTCCTCCTCAGCACACAGCCCAGCCCCGGCCCCCTACCCACCTTTCCCCTGCCTCGCTCGGAAGGAATACAGAGTGTAGACACTCATGCTGCTGCTTCTGGCCTCTGACCCTCTGTGTTAGATTACTGGTGGTCCCTGGACAGAGTGGCGACCTGCTCGGCCTCCTGCGGTAACAGGGGGGTGCAGCAGCCCCGCCTGAGGTGTCTACTGAACAGCACGGAAGTCAGCCCCGCGCACTGTGCCGGGAAGGTGCGCCCTGCCGTGCAGCCCGTCGCCTGCAACCGGAGAGACTGCCCTTCTCGGTGAGTGCGGCAGCTGCCGGCTCAGGCTCCCCACCCCCTGAGATGGGCCCTGACGTTTAGCCAAGTTGATGGCCAGGCCTTGTCTCTGGCTGAGCAGGGGGAGACGCTGAATGTGGATGAGCTGTTCTTTCCTGTAGGCACAGGTCCGTGAGGCCTCTCCACTGTGCCGCAAACATCACACAGCACGACCTGCCTCCTTTGGCTCTGTTTATTCCTTCACCCATCAGCCAGCTGGTGGCTGCCCAGGCTTCCCAGGTACCTGAAAGGGCCTGTTCAGCGAGCAAGAGCGGCCCAGGCCCTGCATAGAGATGGCTCCCGGTCTGCAATAATAGACTGACCCTCTAGTTTGTTTGTAAGAGAAGGAAATATGTTTTCAGTTGAGGTGTTGAAGGGATAGATGGCTCTACCCCAAACCCTCCCCTTTCTTCTAACTTTTGAATTTATACCTGTGCTAATCAGTACTCCAGTGTAATTGAGGACATCTCACCTTCTTTTTTTTTCTACAAAGTGTCACATCCTGCTAAAGTTGGAATAAATCTCCCATTTCCTATAGTTCACCCAAGTTTGGATGTATATTCTCTACATTTGGGTCCCTTCAAATAGTCCAAGAAGGACACCCACAGTCTCTTCCTCTTACATCTTCCCCATGCTTGGAGAAGCTACGAGTCCCTCTGAGGACTCACAGCCCCCATCTTCCAGCAATAGCTGAAAGCATAATTATGAAAGCATAATGAGTGGTCTCACATTTGGTACCAGCAGGCACCCTGAGCCTGGCGGGGCTGGCTCAGCCCTGGAATGCCATTTTACCACCTACCCACAGGACCTGCATAGACTTCTTAGGCAACCACTTTGTGACTTGCCAACTGAGTCATCATAAGCAGCTGAAACCAGGAGACTCAATGAAATATGAAACACACTCATTAATACCAGCAGTTTGACTTGCTGACGGGAAGGTTTCCACAAGAATGATTAATGTCCTTTTATTCCCTTCCTGAACTGTAACATAGCCCACACCTCTCCATTCTCAACACCCCCACCCCAGCTCCTGAAAAATTGCTGAAATGTATATTTGGAAATAAAAGTTGATTGAAATGCAGGTCTGACATTCACCAGGGATGTAAGAAGCTGGAAGGCTGCCTCTGCCAAGCTGCGTGAAACGAAGAAGAGATCTTTTACATGCCAGGAACGTTTTTATTTGATTTGATGATGGTCAGAGTCAATCAGTTTAATTTAGTTTGGTAAATGAAATAATAATGGATAGGTCTGCTTGGGTTTCAGTGGCCCAGGGTTTTAAAACACCTCGAACCTGCTTCCTCAGTGATTCTGCTTCTGTGGGTTGGAGCTCCATGGGCAGTCATTTCTCTCCAGGGAACATGGAGCAGGGAGGTTGCCACAAAACTACATAAGTCACAGATCCAGATCCAGGAGGAATTTGCCCCCTTTCCTTGCTATACACCTCTCCTGAAAGTCAGCTGTGGCCCCACTCAGAGGAAGTGGCCCCCAGCTCACCTTGAACTGGCTTTCCTGCTTTATAGATGTTTTAGCATCTATCTTTGTACTCAACCATCAGGTGTTGCCCTGGTCCGTCTTTCTGAATCCCAACAAGTCCTGCTTTGACCTGAGTACCTGATTCCACCATTTCATATTAGGTAATTTTTTTTCTCCAGCAATAAAGCCGAAGAACTTTTTTTTACAGATGAATGATAGGGCTAAAAATTGCCAAGGTTTTTTCTCACTATTTTCCCCAACTTTCTCCTTCCCCTCCTCTTTGAGAATTAGCCCAGGGTACACTCATGCAAACAGAACCCTGAATGTTTGTATATGGACCAAAGTTTTCCAAGCATCTCTGCTCTGAAAGGCTTACAGCTTTGCTTTAAAGCCTATTTATCACAGTCTTGGTCAGTCTCATCTCTGAGGACCTAAGTATAGTTGGAACCAAACATTCTGAGACCTAAGAAACTGTGACCCAAGAAGGTAGGATGTCTCCAAAAAGTTGTGAAGGAACTTTGTTTCTGAGCAGTTAAAAAAAAAAAATCAAGCGAGACATGGCTTGAGGTGAGGTAGAAAGTATAGTGAGCATTCTCAGATAAAACTTCGGCTTAGTGAAACCAAGATTGCCTCCTGCTTTCATCAGGAGATGACATAGGTTTGGACCTGAATTCAGTAGGAAACTGTCCCTCCTCTGCCACACATGGGTGCCTTTAGTAAGCAGCAGAACCACAGTAGGGCATAACTAGCTTAAGGACTGTTTCCAGAGAGTGTTCCTTCTGTCTTCAATCTGCTGGCCTCTGGGATGCTGTCTAGCCCAGGCAACTGACCTTCAGAATACTCTTTCAGGGTGCACCTTTCTGGTTGATGTCCAAGTAAAGAATATGAAAAAGGCCACAGCTCCAAATTAGCAGCTGTGTAGTAGGAAGGGGGATGTGTGGGGTGCTCTTTTACTGGGAGATTTGGCATGTCTTTCCCCAAGGCTTGACCCCTTGGGGCTTCAGGACTCTTCTCCTCTCCTCAGGTGGATGGTGACTTCCTGGTCCGCCTGCACCCGGAGCTGCGGGGGAGGCGTCCAGACCCGCCGGGTGACCTGTCAGAAGCTGAAAGCCTCTGGGGCCTCCACTCCCGTGTCCAATGACATGTGCACCCTGTTCGCCAAACGACCTGTGGACACCCAGGCCTGTAACCAACAGCTGTGTGTGGAGTGGGCCTTCTCCAGCTGGGGCCAGGTGAGGAGCCAGAGGGGTTTTTATTCTAAAGATACAGATCCTGCCCCACTAGGAAGTAAAATGCCATCAGTCCCACTTCCTCCACTCCCTCTGCTAACCTTTTACTTTCCCCTCTATCAACTAATGCAGCCCAGTTTCTGATGCTTCTCCCCTGACATTGACATTATCTCCAATGCTCATCACACTTTTCTTCCTTGATTTCCAGCCACCCAGAGAGGCCTTCTCATCCTCATCAGGCCCGCAGAGACCCCTTTACTTTCTATAGGATCACCTCTTCTTACCGGCTATGCTGGAGCTGATGATTTCAAGTTCTGATGAAATCCATTCCACAGTGGGGGGGTACTGCATGAGGGTCAGTTTTACTCTGGGCCAGTCATTCTCAACTGGGTTGCATAATTAGAATCACTAGAGAAACGTTTTTCAAATACCAGTGTCCAGGCTACACATCCCGGAGACCGAGTCAGTTGGTCTGGGGTGGCATCCAAGCATAGGTACTTTTTGGAAGCTCCCCAGGTAATTCTGACATGCACCAGGATTGAGAACCACTGCTACATGTCAAGAGTCGAAGTTTAGCTGGCTCACTTTGAAATGACCAGCATCTTTCTTGATTCTTGCCAGAGGTTGAGTCCCTGGTAAGCTCACTAAACAGCAGAAATGGGGGTTCATTTGACCCCAGGAGTCTAGGGATGAGGCCTCTTCTATACAGAGAAAGAACCAGGACAATTCATTCCATTTGAAGTGGAAATTTTATGTTTATTTTTTACTTAAAGGGTAGACTAGCACAAACTGAAGATTCTCTGCAGCCCAGGTTGATGTTCCCTTTTTTTTAGACAAGAATATGTCTGAAAGAGTTGTCCCCTTACTCTGCCCTCTCCATCATGTAGAATGTTGTTGGCACCAAAAACAATTAAGTGTGGAGGTACTTGGGGGAAATGGCATATCATTGTATAGACCCTATTTCCCAAATTCTGTGTTCAAAAGCTATTGGAGAAAACTGGGTAGATAAGAACTGCCTGCCAGGGCTGAAATTCAAGCAGTACACACCGACTGGGTGCTGAGACCTGCTCTGATTGATAGGAGGATGGCTCTATTGGCTGGATAACCATTCTGGTTGATCATGGCTGAATCATACCTGTTGTGAAATGCCTTTAATTTCATCCCAGAGTTATGTATGAAATGTGAAAATAGTTGGGTACAGTCCTTGGAGATACTGCTGAAAGTGGACTGAAATTAAGGATGGTTTATGTCATGGTTTTAGCTGGTTTAGCAGCATTGCTTCCATCTCCACTACCCCAACTCCCAATCTTCTTTTTTAATTAGAGAGGTTGTAGGTTTACAGAAAATCATGCATAAGACTCAGATGCCTATATACCATCCTATTATTGACATCCTGCATTAGTGTGGTACATTTGTCACAATTCATGGAAGATTTTTACAATTGTACCATTAACAATAGTCCATTATTTACAGTAGGCTTCACTGTGTTGTACAGTTCCATGTTATTTTAATTTTTATTCTAGTAACATATATACAACCTAAAATTTCTCCTTAAACTACATTCAGATATATAATTTATTGCTGTTAATTACATTCACAATGTTGTACTATCATCACCACCATCTGTTACTAAAACTTTTCCATTCCCAAATAGGAACTCTGTACAATGTAAGCATTAACTCCCCATTCCATATTCCACCCCAACCCTTGATAACCTATATTCTAGATTCTGACTGAGTTTGCTTATTCTAATTATTTAATATCAATGTGGTCATACAATACTTGTCCTTTGTCTTCAACATGATGTGTTTAAGGTTCATCCATGTTGTCACATGTATCTGAATTTCATTACCTTTTATGGCTGAATAATATTCCATTGTATGTATATACCACATTTTGTTTATTCACTCATCAATTGGTGAACACTTGGGTTGCTTCCATCTTTTGACAATAGTGAACAGTGCTGCTATGAACATTGGTGTGCAAATATCTGTTCAAGTCCTTGCTATCAGTTCTTTTGGGTATACACCAAGAAGTGGGATGGATTATCAGGTAATGTGATAATTCTATAATTGAATTTCTGGGGACCCACCAAACTGTTTTCCACAGAGGCTGCACAATTTTACATTCCCACCAAAAAAGAATGAATGTTCCTATTTCTCCACATCCTCTCCAATGCTTGTAATTTTACATTTTTTTTTAGTAGTAGCCGTTCTAGTATCTAATCATGGTTTTTATTTGAATTTCCCTGATGGCTAATAACATTGAGCATCTTTTCATGTACTTTGGTCATTTGTAGATCTTTTCTTTGGAGAACTGCTGATTCAGGTCTTTTCCCATTTTTCAAATGTGGTGTTTGTCTTTTTTATTGTTGACTTGTAAGATTCTTTATATATTCTGGATATTAAACTCATATTGGATATGTGGTTTTCAAATATTTCCACCCATTAAGTAGGCTATCTTTCTAATGTCATTATAAATTCCTTTGATGTGCAAAATTTTTTTTTAATTTTGATAAGATCCCATTTATCTACTTTTTCTTTTGTTGCTTGTGCTATGGGTGTAAATCTAAGAAACCATTGCTTAACACATGGTCCTAAAGATTCTTCTCTGTTTTCATGTAGGAGTTTTATAGTTCTGATTCCTATGGTTAGGTAGGTAAGCACCAATTTGACTTGATTTTTGTGTATTGTGAGAGGGAGAGTGGTTCATCTTCATTCCTTTGCTCTTGACATCCAGTTTTCCCAGCACCATTTGATGAGCAGAATATTCCTTCCTCATTGAGTAGACTTGGCACTTTGTCAAAAATCACTTGGCCATAAATGTAAGGGTTGATTTCTGAGCTCACATTTCAAGTCAGTTGGCCTATATGTCTGTCCTTCTGTCTGAACCACAGTTTTGATTACTGTAGCTTGGTAATATGCTTTAACATGAGGCTAAAAGATGATTTGGGCTATTTGGGAACCCTAACCCTTCCATATAAATGTGATGATTGCCTTTTCCCTTTCTGCAAAGAAGGCTGTGAGGATTTGGGGATTTCATTGAATCTGCAAATCACTTTGGGTAGAATTGACATCTTAACAATATTTAGTCTTTCAATCCATGAACAAATCATGTCCTTCATTTAAGGTCTCCTTTTATTTCTTTTAGTAATGTCTTGTAGCTTTCTATGTACAAGACCTTTATATACTTGGTCAGGTATATTCCTAGATATTTGATTCTTTTAGTTGCTATGTAAATGAAATTTTTTTGCTTGATTTCTTCTTCAGATTGTTCATTACTAGTATATGGAAATACTACTAATTTCTGCATGTTGATCTTAAATACCCCCACTTTTCTGAATTCATTTAGTAAGTCCAGTGGATTTTCAGGATTCTCTCCCCCTCTCCCTCTCCCAACTGTTCTGGCCATAATTTCCAGCATAGTGGAAATGTCCACAGTGGAGACAGTGGACATCCTTGTCTTGTTCCTGATCTTACAGGGAAAGCTTTCAGTCTTTCACCATTTAGTATGATGTTTGGCTTTTCATATATGCCCTTTATTATGCTGAGGAAGTTTCCTTCTATTCCTAATGTTCTAAGTGTTTTTATCAAGAAGTGGTCTGGGTATTGTCATAAGAAAAAATTGTGTCAATGGAGATGATCATGTGAGTCTTTAGCTTTGTTCTGTTAATGTGCGTTTCACATTAATTGATTTTCTTATAATGAGCTGCTCTTGCATATGGTGAATCCCACTTGATCACGGTATATAATTCTTTTAATGTGCTAGTGGATTCAATTGACTAGTATTTTGTTAAGGATTTTTGCTTCTATATTCGTAAGAGAAATTGTTCTAATTTTCTGTACTTCTGGTGTCTTTATCTGGCTTTGGTAGGAAGGTGATATTTGCCTCATAGAATTAAGGAATATTCCCTCCTCTTCAATTTTTTGGTAGCATTTGAGCAGGATTGGTATTAATTCCTCTTGGAATATTTGGTAAAATTCCCCTGTAAAGCCATCTGGTACTGGGCTTTTCTTTGTTGGGAGGTTTTTTTAATACTGAGTCAATCTTCTGTACTAGTTATTAGTTTGTTGTGATGCTCTATTTCTTCTTGAGTCAGTGTAGGTCATTTTGTGCTTCTAAGAATTTGTCCATTTCATCCTGGTTATCTAATTTATTATGTACAGTTGTTTACAGTATCCTCTTAGTCTTTTTTACTTCAGTGGGTTTGTTAGTAATGTGTCCCTTTTCATTTCTGATTTTAGTTATGTCTGTTCTTTTTCTGTGTCAATCTAGCTAAAGCTTTACCAGTTTTATTGATCTTTTCAAAGAACCACTTTTATTTTGTTCATTCTATTGTTTTGTTATTGTTCTTCTTTATTTCATTTATCTCTACTCTAATCTTATTTCCTTCCTTCTGCTTATTTTGGATTTAGTTTGCTCTTCTTTTTCTAGTTCTTTCAGTTTTGGAGTTGGGTCTCTAATTTTAAGTCTTTTTTCTTTTTTAACATAAGAATTTAGAGCTATAAATTTACCTCTCAGGACTACCTTTGCTGTGTATTTCATAAGTTTGGGTATGTTGTATTTTCATTTGCCTTAAGATATTTCCTCTTTAATCCATTGGTTAAGAATACATTGCTTAATTTCCAGATATTTGTGACATTTCCTATTGATTTCTAGCTTCATTCCATTGTGATCAGAGAACATACATTGTAAGATTTCAATATTTTCTAATTTATTGAGGCTTGTTTTGTGACCTAACGTATGCTCTGTCTTGGAGAATGATCCATGTGCACTTGAGAAGACTGTGTATTCTGTGCTGTTGGGTGAAGTGTCCAGTATATGTCTGTTAAGTCTAGCTAGTTTAGATATCGGTCCTATCTTGTATTTTGTTACTGATCGTCTATCTAGATGTGCTGTATGTTATTGAAAGTGGGGTATTAAAATTTCCTGCTATTAATGTAGAGCCATTTCTTTCTTCTTTCAAATGTGTCACTATTTGCTTCATATATTTTGGGGCTCTTGTGTTTGAAAGAAAGTCTTGCCAGATATAAAATTCTAAGGTGGCAGTTGTTTTCATTCAATACTTTAAGTATTTCAATCCCCTGTTTTCTTGCTTTCATTGTTTCTGATGAGAAATTGGGACTTAATTTTATTGGAATTCCCTTGTGCATAACTTGTTGTTTCTCTCTTGTAGCCTCAGAACGTTCTCATCTTTGGCACTGGACAGCTTTATGACTATGTGTCTGTGCATGGTTCTTTTTGAATTTATCCTCTTTGGGATTTGTTGGGCTTCTGTAATGTGCATATTCATGCCTTTCATTAAATTTGGAAGTTTCTTGCCATCATTTCTTTGAATATTCCTTTTGTCCCTTTCTCTCTTCTCAGACTCCCATAATGTGTATATCAGTATGTTTGATGTCAGGTGTCTTAGGCTCTGATCATTTTTTTTAATTCTTTTATCTTTCTGCTCCTCAGCCTCCTCATTTCAGTTCACCTCCAATAAGCTGTTGAAAATGTCTAGAGAATTTTTCATTTTAGTTATTGTGCTCTTCAATTCCAGTAATTCATTGGAGAGATCTTGTATTGTTGTTCATTCATTGTTTTTCTCATATCCTTTAGTTCTTTCTCGATGTTTACTTTTTTCTCCTTGATCATATTGAGGATCATTATTTTGAACTCTCTGCCTCATAAGCCCAGAGACTGCTCCTCTTTATTTATGGTCTCTGGATTTTTATCTTGTATCTTGTTTTTATCTTGTTCCAGGATGGGTCATCATTTCCTGATTCTGTTTTTCTTGTAATCTTCTGTGCACCCTTTAAATCCCAGCACCAACACTTAAATATCAGTTCATGGCCTGTCTCTTAAGCCTTTATCCTGCTAGTGATATGACACAGATTTTCTTGAATTCCAGGAGCTATTCAAAACAGATCAAGGCAAAAAGCACCTTTCCCACTCTGCAAATTGGCTCTGCTTTGGCTAGTGAGCTCCTTCAGAGCTTAGCCCTCCTATCGAGCAGTTCAGCCCAAAGCCAATGGAAAATACACGCCCTGCTCTGTCCTATCTGATCCTGCGTGGAGCTGGAGTTGGGGAGCCTGCTTCTTCTCCTGGTCCTGTGTTCTCTAGAGACCCCACGAATTCTCCCGTTTTACAGTCCACAGGAGTTTGAGTGAATTCTCCCTCTACTACCTTTAGAACAGACCTCTCCCGCTCCACTCTTTCAAGTGACTTGAATGCAGGTAGTGCTTTGCCCCAGGCCATTTAAACTTCATTATTCTCACACAGTCCTGGCCATCTGCAAGCAGCTTCTCTACCCTAAGAACAAACTTTGGGAGAGCCAGCTGGAGACATGTTCCCCAGCTCAGTCTCTCAGACTTCCACCTGATAGATGGGCACTGACATGCATGTCCCATGTATGCACTCAGGGCAACTCTGCTTCCTCTAGAATGGAGCCAAGAAGGGCACCAGAAGTTTCTTCTACAGCTTGTGAAGCTGTATTTTCTTAATTCAGAACTTGCCAGTTTAATGCAGCCCTTTAACTGTTTTACAGTATTTAAAATAATTCTTTTGCTACATTTGTGGTGGGGGGGGAGGTGGTGCATGGCATAAGGGGGCATTTGGAACAGTGGCTGCCATCAGAGCCAGCCCCCAGTGATCTGAAGTAGCTGAGCAGAAGTAGAGATCTGGAATCAGACCATATATCCCCTGAGTTTGGAGGACTAGACTGTTATGTCCCACCCAGGCCCCCGCAAGCTGAGTCAGGAGCTAGAGTTCCAATCCCCAGAGCTGCCAGCCATAATACTGGAGGAAAGGCAATGGTGACAACTGCAGGGAGAGGAAAATTCACCTGTCTTTGGTGCAGTTACTAGCATCTTCCTCCTGTTCTTCCTTCAATGCTGCACAGAGTTCCTCTTGACTCTGGAGAGTCAACGTGATTGATTCAGATGGTTCCTGCCAGTCTCATAGTTGTTTTGGTGGAGGAACTGATTCCAGGAGCTTCCTACTCTACCGGTCTTCCTGCAGTCCTCCAGCATTTTTATTTAATGTCAAAAGAGAACTATGGAACAAAGTAAGACATTATCTTCATCTTGGTTTCAGTCACGTGTTAAACCAGCCCATTAAGCTTGGCCAGCTGGGATACCCTAAAACAGCAAACCTGCTTTTGTTTGTATAACTGTTTGAGCCAATGTGACTGTTTGGGGGCAATCAGCATCTCAAAAGTTATTGGAACTATCTACACATTACTGCATTCATGTCCCACCCCAGATGTGTTGTTCACAAAACAATCACTTAGCAGTTCCTAATCAGCTAGCATGCTGCAGCCATCCCTAATGAAGATCAATGTTATTTAGAAAGTGGTCACAGAGTTCACTTGCAACCCATGAGGCATTGGTGACCCAAGTGAGGCCTGGGGCTGGTGCTCAACGCTGGTTAGTCAACACACCTGGCACTGCTACCAACCCCCCCTTATTTCCAGTGACATTATGTATGTGTTATATAATCAAAGAGACAGGAGCTTCCCTTGCTTCCATGCCTAGGGGGATTATCATCTTTCTCTTACCTGGAGAATCCTACCTCTGATAGCTTGCATCCAGCCCAAGGCAGCGCTGCTTTCAGGCTCTCGAGGCTTACCATCTGTTTGTGAAATTACAATTAGGAACAGATTTGACCATGCATGAGAGATGTTTCTGCATTGTGTCATTAGGGGACATATGGTGTGCATTGATCATTCTCCGTGATTTTTTGTCCTAACAGAGAGAAAAAGACATGAATCTTCCTTTAGTCCTTTCCCCCAAACAATTCTTACACCCTTCTTTCTTCTAAAACCCTCTAAGATGCTATGTCTTAAACTTGAATCACCTGGACATCTCATTAAAAATGCCAAATCTGATTAAGCAGATCTGGGGTAGGGCCTGGGATGCTGAATTTCTAAAAGCCCCAGGTGACACCAATGCCCCTGATCAATGGGCCACCCTTTAAAGAGTTGCAAAGCTTGAGGCGTTACAAATTCTTGGGTACTGTTTGATCTCATGAACTGTTAGAATGTAATAGTGTCTGTTTCTCCATTTGCCTGCCTCCATTAGATCTGTGAAAACCATGTGATTTTAGTAGAAATAAGACTACCTTCTCAGTTCTAACAACCTGGCTTCATGTAAATTCAACATACAGTTATGGGGCCCCTATCATAGGTGGGGAATGTGTTCCCTATGAAGTAAAATAAAGGTAAAAGCAGCCCCGGAATGTTTGGAGGAGAATTTGGTGAAAGTGTGTGTTCTAGTTTGCTAGCTGCCAGAATGCAATATACCAGAAACAGAATGGCTTTTAAGAGGGGTAATTTAATGTGTTGCTAGTTTACAGTTCTAAGGCTGAGAAAATGTCCCAATTAAAACAAGTCTATAGGAATGTCCAATCAAAGGCATCCAGGGAAAGATACCTTGATTCAAGAAGGCCGATGAAGTTCAGGGTTTCTCTCTCAAGTGAGACGGCACATGGTGAACACAGTCAGGGCTTCTGTCTCAGCTGGAAGGGCACATGGTGAATACGGCGTCATCTGCTAGCTTTCTCTCCTGACTTCCTATTTCATGAAGCTCCCAGGAGGCATTTTCCTTCTTCATCTCCAAAGGTCACTGGCTGGTGGACTCTCTGCTTCGTGGTGCTGCAGCATTCTCTGCTCTCTCCAAATCTCTTATTCCCTTTTATAGGACTCCAATAAACCAATCAAGACCCACCCAAATGGATGGAGACATGTCATACCTAATCCCGTTTAACAACCACTCTTGACTAAATCACATCATCCAGGGAGATGATCTGATTACAGTTTCAAACATACAGTATTGAATAGAGATTATTCTACCTTTATGAAATGATATTTTGATTAAAACATGGCTTTTCTAGGGGGCATACTTCCTTCAAACCAGCACAGTGTGGAAGGAGAAATGTGGCTGGAAAGCAGATGCCAGATCATGAAGGTTCTTGTGTGAATTCAGGGAGTTTGGCTTATATTACGAATGCCACTGTATTGGCGTGGGGGGTGGGGGCGGCGCCTCAGGAAGATTTTAAGCAGGAGTGGCATCCTTCGAGTTATGCTTTAAAAAGATTATTCTGTCAGTAGCATGGTGATTGGATTGGAAAAAGTGATACAACTGAAGAAAGGGAAACCCAGTCTAGGTGCGAAATGATGCTGGTCAAAATGAAGGCATTCAGCATTGGAAATGGAACAGAGATACTAGGAAAATGTGATTCCCAGGGCTTCAGCGACCCCATTGGCTATCAGAGATGAGTGAGAGGGAGGAAAGTAGGATGACTCTCAGGGTTTTAGATGGTACAACTAGGTAGGAATACAGAAAAAAAAAGGGGGTGAATTGGGGTAGTAAATTGTTTAAGATATGTTGCATATGAGATGTTTATGAAAAATCCCAAGGAGAGATGTTCACAAAGCTGTTGGATGCATAGATCTGGGGCTTAACAGAAAGCTCTGCTGAACACTATGATTTGAAAGTCTTCACAGGTGATCAGGATTAATGGGTGGCATCCCCCAGAGGGAAGGGAAGGCATGAGGTGAAGAAAAGAGGGAGGGCAGAACCCTGGGGAATATTAATTTAAGTGAATTTAAAGAAGCAAAAAAGACACTAATGAGTAAGGTAAAGGTCAGTGGTATCAAAATGCAGCAGAAAGAACAAACTGAACTGGAACATAACTGGCAGGCTGTCAAGTCTATAGGGCAGTTTCAGTGTGGGAATAGGCCCTGCAGTCAGACCCCAATGAGTTAAGTAGAAAATGAGAGGGGAGAAGTAGGGCTACTAAATACTCCCTACAAATACAAATACTCCCTAAAGAATTCCCAGTTGTCAGTGTCAAAGGGACATTTCTTACATTTCTCCCAGTCTTCCTGTGATTTTTTTGCACAGACTGCCCTAAGAAAATTGCTTTTCACCTTAAATCCCTCTCCTTCAGTGGTTCTTATGCTTTGAGGTCAGGGATCCCTTTGAGCAGCTGATGGAATCTGGACCCTCTTGCTAGAAACATGTCAATACACTCAATAAATCTGCTTATAATTTTAAGGATTAGCAGCTCTCCTGATGCCCATCTGTGGACCCCTGGGGGGGAGGGTTCCAAGGAGGTCTGTCCTCTTGTACTAAAATAGCAGGTTGGCCAAGGGCCCGTTGATTTTGTATTTTAGAGACACAGTTGTTGTTAGGAGTATTTACTGTGAAAAGGCTGGTGCTGCCCACTCCAGGAAAAGCTTAACCACCTCCTTCAGCACACAGTGGGAGAGTATGAGAAGGAAATAAACCGAAGTCTGCTTTTGCTTAATCTAGAGAAAACGAAGCCAAGGGAAAGGAAAGAAATTATGGACTCGGGTTACTTAGATGAATTTAACAAGGAAACAAAGAACTAATCTACCCTTTAGACTGAAGGGAAGAGGGGAGCTTCTTGAAAAGCCTTTAGCTCTAAAATTTACCATCACATTCCTGGTGCATTATGCGGAGACACCTTTTCAAATGGCTGTGCTGGGAGGGAGCTGACATCCTCTGACTGGCTCTGCTTTACCATTAGCCCTTTGCCATCAGGATGCCCACAGACCACAGGAAAGTCAACAGTCCTGCTATGGCACAGAGAAAAGAAGATATGCTGGTGAAAGTCCATTATTTGACCCAAAGATGAGTGATCCAAGGGCCTCCAAAAAAACCCTGCAAAAGGGTCCTGTATCCCATGCATTCTGGGCATTGCGTAGCATGTTGTGAGCATATCTATCCTTTCTCTGATTCCCAGTGCAATGGGCCTTGCATCGGACCTCACTTAGCTGTGCAACACAGGCAGGTCTTCTGCCAGACACGGGATGGCATCACCTTGCCATTGGAGCAGTGCAGCGCCCTTCCAAGGTAAGAGAAGGCCCCAAATCTCCCTTCCCCAACCCCAGAGGGCACTAAGGTGGAGGTGAGTAGAAGTTTCCTCTCCAACCACCCACCAGTCCTCTCACTTCCATTCACCCCAGGCCACTGACCTGCCACAGATAGATGACTCAGTGGTGGTCTTATGCTTGCTAAATGGACCTGGTTGGGCTCTCCTTTCTCAGGGACAAAGAAAGGATACAGACAGAGTGTTGTTCCTCTGAGGAGGCTGATACCAAAAGAGAATGCACTGGCCCAGATTGGGGTGGAGAAGGGGCCACACAGCAGCCACCAACTCCTGGGCTCCACCAGCCCCTCAGCTTTCAGGGACCTCCCTCTAGAAGTTGAGGCGAGGCCCTTGTCCCTGGGTCCCTGTAGCTGCTATCCAACCCCCATCCCCAACTCCACTTCCTTATAGCCGTGTGCCTGGAGTCAGGGCTCACCACGCCCACCTGAGGCCCCAGTCGGCTCTACTGTCAGCCTCCACTCTTGTAGAACTCATTCTCAGGTCATGAAATGACCGAGACACTGTAGAGGTGAGATGAAGGCCCAGTTAGCCTTCTTGAGACCTTACAGCCATTCACTAAGAGAGCAGGGATCAGAAGCCCCAGTGGGTAGCACTAGAGGTCCTTAAGGGAGTTGCCCGACCATGGTGGATCAGCAGCACTGTTTTCACATCTTCCCCCCCGATCCAGCCCCACAAAGGCTAACCCTGCCACCCTCCTCCCGCAGGCCCGTGAGCACCCAGAACTGCTGGTCAGAGGCCTGCAGCGTGCACTGGAGGGTGAGCCTGTGGACCCTGTGCACGGCGACCTGTGGCAACTACGGCTTCCAGTCCCGCCGCGTGGAGTGCGTGCACGCCCACACCAACAAGCCCGTGCCCGATCACCTGTGCTCCTGGGGGCCCCGGCCTGCCAACTGGCAGCGCTGCAACATCACCCCCTGTGAAAACAGTACGTTCCAACCCCAAAGAACCTTCTGCAAATTGCCCACGTGGCATCAGGTGCAAAGGACAGTCCCTAGGACTGAACCTGAGACAGGGCATTAGAGCTGGTCCCTCGAGGATGATGAGCTGAGGCTAGAGTTGGACATTTTCAGAGGGGTGTGTGGGTGTGTACAAGTAAGCATGTGTGCAAGGATGTGTATCCACATGTCCAGGCCACAAAAGATGGCTGGATGTGCCCCCAGGGCTTCTACACTCTCCATCCTGGCCTAGAGAGGGCCAGGCGTTATTGGCCAACTACAGGATGAAATCAGCAAGCAGCTCCCCCACACTGGGTTGCGTGGTGCCCTGAGGGGACGATTATATAATGACTCTGGGGGCCAGGCTACTAAAGAAAGCACTGCTGTCACTGAAACAGCAGGCAGGGTGACTGCTCAGCCGGCCCCATGCCCACCTGGCTCTGCTTCTAAAAGAGGACCTGCTGAGCTCCTCCTCCTCCCCTGCCCCGCGGGGGGCTACCAGAACTGCACAGGTGCCCACTCACTCAGGATTGCCAACCCTTCACTCCCTCAAGTTGGGAGCCTCCTCAGCACAACCCTGGCCTTTATACCCCAGTTGGGTAGGGATCTGACTGTTTTTACTTCCTCTGGATCCAAAACACAATTTACAGGTCCTTCCCCACCAGGAAGAAGACAAAGCATGAGGGAAAAAATAGGAAATAATATAACAAATGTAGCAGTGTCATTTCTACCACTTCCCCCCCACCCCCAGGCTGGGCCTCTCTGAGTCATCGATTCCCCTGCGGGCACACAGGCCCGCTTCTTTGTACGCCCTGGGAGATGGATGCGCTTTGTCCTCTGCTAAGGTGCTGACCCATCTTCATAGAAGTAGCTCGCCACGCTCAGAGTGCAACCCTGACATAACTAAGACTGATGTAAATCGTAGATGTCTACAAGTCCAATTAGCACAATATTTAAGGACCATGTAGTCTGCATCAATAACAAACTAGAAAATGGTGTTCTAGTAAGGAGTGGGAGTGCAAGGAGTAGAGAAGCTCCGATAGAGAATACAGGAAAACCAAGCTTAATTAGGAACGTCTCAAAACAGAAATTTTGGTCCTTCTGGGGACTGTCCCAAGAAGGAGTCACTTAATAAAATGCCAAAAAGGCCATAGGAAAAGGCAGGCTTTACTAGGAGGAGAGGTTGTGATCCCTAGGAGAGGCAGATAAGACCGCCCTGGAAGCTGAGAGAGCTCTCAGGAAGGAGGCAAAGCCACCTGAGCTCTGCCAGGAGAAGCCTGCCCGGAGGTTTTGGAGCGTGGCAGCCCATCCAGCCATAGAGGCCGGTGCCCAAGGCAGGCCCCAGAAAGCAGCCCCGTGGCCAGTGGTCTGGCAGCACCCCACAGTGACCACCTCCCTTAGCTTCTGTTTCATATCTCCTTTCTGTCCCCTCTCCCCACCCCTCTCCTCCCTTCTCAGTGGAGTGCAGAGACACTACTAGGTACTGCGAGAAGGTGAAACAGCTGAAACTCTGCCAGCTCAGCCAGTTCAAGTCTCGCTGTTGTGGAACATGTGGCAAAGTGTGAAGACAGGGCACGGGGCAGAACTCTACCCTGGCCACACAAGGACTCGTGCATCCACCTTGGACAGAACTGAAGCTTTCTTCATTTTATTTATTTATTTCCCCCTCCCCGCCCCCACCACACACAGCGTCATCCAACATCCTTTCCACCCTTCCATTTCCACTCCCAGTCGGGAGGACTTCAGCAGGTTTCTCTTTCAGTTTTAGCTGGAGGACAGAACATTGGGAAAGAAAGAAAACGGGGGTCTAAAGGAAGTTGCAGAGTCTGCTCTCTCCCGAACCTGGGTCCCAAAGAGACTTGGGGCCAGCAGGGAGCCAGAGCCAGTGTAGAATACAAAATGGAAGGGGCGGGGTAGAGCGTTTATGAGGATTGGTACACATTTTGGACACCAGCTGCTATGTCTTTCCTGGAAGGCACTGTTGTACCCCCTCAGTCATGGTAAGGACAAGCAACAAGGGAGGAGGACAGCACTGGGGGCAAGACCAGCTCAGAACTCAGTCCCTCCATGGGGACCTAGAAGAAGGGGTGAAACACTCCATGATGCAGAAAACCAAGTCGGGAGGGAAGGGGACAAAAGCAGAAAGAAACCTGGCTGTGGTCACCCATAGGAAAGCGGGGGCAGACAGGATAGAAGGGAACCCCTAGGAGGGGGCGCTGCAGGGGACATGTCCGAGCCCCCTCCCCATGCCATCCGGGGGAACTTTCTGCCCGTTGCCCTGCCACGAAGCCAGCGCGAGGCCCAGCTCTGGCTGTGTAGTAAAGGGCCCCTGGCGTCTCTGTAGCTCAATCCGGAAGTCCCCAGTCCTGGACTGCTGCTCCTGGGGGCCACAGTTACTGAGCATGATGAACGAGCCAGGAGTTCTGCCTACCGGGCCTTTGCAGGAGATAGGAGTCAGTTTGCCCCAAATCAGTTCATTAACTCAGCAGTCTCCCAGAGAGCACCCACTCCAGGTCTGGCAGGGGTCAGGGGACAGTGGGCTTCTGCGTGCCCCCACAATCCCTTGGCATCTGAGGCTCCTCCCAAGCACAGTGTGAGAAGGGGCACAAAGCCCAAGACCAAGTCTTCAAAAAGATAGTCCCGTAAGGCTTTGCAACCCAGCATGCACACGATGAATTTCTGTTGATGTGATGTAACGACTACACGCCAGTGTCTGCTGACCCTGTGACGGGCAGAGCGGCACACGCGCTTGGGCAAAGCGCATCAGCGCTAGGGAAACGGCGATCGCGAAGTCAAGCGGCCGGACGAAAAGCTTGGGACTAATTGGCAAATCGGTCCTTCAGCAACGCAGCTTTGGGCCAGGGATTTTTGCCTTCCCCCCACCCCCAGTTTAGTAGCTAAGTTAGGAAAGGACAGCAAGAATCACCTACCCCTGAGATAAACCACCCCCTCACGTCCACACTCATGAAATGCCACGTGCCCCCAGAGCCACCACTGACATCAGTCAAGACTATTTTCCAAGCCAGCATGGAAGTAAATTTGGGGTGGGGGGAGACAATAGTGAGCTGTGAAGAGGTAGGGTGGGTCTCTCTCTTTCTTCTTCCCCACAAAAATGGGCTCCAAGAAATCATGTTACTAAAAATCAGTGTAAGGTTTATTTAAAATAAAAGAGAATGTTTCTATGTCTGTATATCTTTTGTGAATATTTATTAGGATTTCTTGTATAAAAAGTGCAATATTAATAATTGTACATTGTCATCCAGAAAAAAAATATTGGGGGGGGATTTGTATTAACTTCCTGCAGTTGTGTTCCTGTAAACTCAGTGGTGATTATTGTATTTTTTTTCCTATTTTTCATAGAACCTGGTGTCTCCCTTTGGATCTATCCACCGTGTACAGAATATATTTGTAAAAGCTAACTTGGGGTGATGGGGCAATAAGAGTGGATTCATTCATGATATAATAGTTATGCATGGAATGAAGGTGACAAATTCCATACTACTTACTAATGTGGTTGATTATTTCTAGTTCAATAGCTATTGAGAACCAATGGACAATATTCACAGCTCTTCTGTAGCAGGCATCCTCCAGCTGTGCCACGTGTCAGGTTGCAGCAGGTGGAAATGAGCTTCCATACGCGCTGGAGAACCTCGGTTTGGGGGAGACAGCAATGTGCTCCTTGCATGAGATGAATGTAGATTTAATGTTTGTTCTGTGAATTGTGACTCAGCAGCCCCACAAGATTGTTAGGGTTGCTGACTAATGTGGAAGGAGGCACTTCCTCCTCTAAAACACAAGCCTGTATTTATATTTTTTGTAAGATAATACAGCTTATTTATTTAAATCTTGGCGTCTTGAGTCTCTGTTAAGCACCGCCTTCCCATCTTGTGTTACGCCAGGGATGAGAAAATTCCCCATCAATTAGATGGTTCCCAGCCAGGTGCGTGCGTGGCTGACATGGAAGAATGCACTTGGGGGCTCTGCAGGGGAAGCTGGGGGCCGCGCCTGGCAGGCCAGTCCTGCAAAGGAACGCCGCATTGTAGCTGTGCACATATTTAGGCCAATGCAGCCCTCAACCAGCCTCTCACTTACAGCCCTGGGGAGTGGAAACGTGGGAGCAATAGTTTTTCCTCTCGGAGGAAAAGCAAGCCAGGGCACCTCTGAGAGTAGGAGCAGACTTGGGTGAAAGAGTAGCCTCACCCTAGGTCAGGCTGAAAACTTGGACCTACACTATTAAATGATGTGGCGCTAACATTTATAGGTCACTACTACATGGAATCCTCACTCTGACCCTGTGCCCGTCCCCTCCCATTTACACGAGTAAACTGAAGCCCAGAGAAACCACCGGGGCACGCGGGTCTGGCTCTAGCGAGAGCCCGTGTGCTTATCCGCATGCTGTGTGTGCCCCGACGCATGCGCCGTCCTTCCTCCTGCAAAAGGTGGGGAGAAGGTGACAGTGGGACCTTAAACTGGGGCTGCCATTTTCTCCTCCCCTAAAATCAATGCTCTGGTGTGCTAGGGCTCCTGCCTCCCTATTTTTAAAACATCCTTAGTAGAAATAGAGCTACTATGGGCAGTGCTGAAAAAACAAGAGCGTGTTTGTGGACTTCTTCCGGAACAGGCCCTAGGGAAAGGGCAGCGGTACCCAACCCCGGCCGCACCCACACAGGGGCCCCTGTGAGAGACGCCCCAGGCAAGCCACAGCCGAAGTTTTCCAGCAAACCCACCCCAGTGTATCCAACTCCTCATGAGTAGTGTAAAAATAGACCAGAGAAATCCCTCTTCTTGAAATTCCAATTATTTTCTAAGTTTTAGGTTTTACTTTAAAGAAAAAAAAGCCAATGCTAGAACTATAAATATTCACATACCAGCAACCAAACAATATCCTACAGAGGCCCCAGGGCCAAGGGAGTCGGAGGTTCCAGGGCAAAAACCCAGGAAGGCTCAAATGGTGGGAAGGGCTTAAATCAAATGTATGGAAACGTTTCCAGCCAAAATCACAGACCACAGCAGGGAGGAAAAGAGATTCGTACCAAGATGCCACCAGCCACAGTATATGAGTTTGGAATCTTAACCACAGGCCAGTCCTGAGGGTTCTAACTCTCGTACTCCAGACCCCTGCTTGGCCTCAGGCGTTTCCAGGGCTTTCACAAGAAAAGTGCGGGAAATTTGTGGGCTCATTGAGACCAGCCTGGTCAACAGTCACCAAAGCTCATTCATGCCTTGGATTGCTCATCTTTAAAAGGACACCACATAGTGTTGTTGTGAGAACTTTATTAATTCCTATCAAGGAGTATGAGTGCCTAGCACATAGGCAGCACTCAATTAATAACTGCTGTCCTCATCATCCAAGCTACCTTGGAGAGATGGGGAGAGAAAGGGCAAGGCTGGGAGAAGTTATTGCTATTTCACATCATTTCCTGGTGTCAGCTTTGAAAGCCTGTCCCTGTATTTCCATTTTTTGATAAAGAAAGAAAACACTCATTCTTTCAGATCTCAATACTACCTGACAGAGTAAA
Source organism: Myrmecophaga tridactyla (assembly GCA_004026745.1). Classification (NCBI taxonomy): domain Eukaryota; kingdom Metazoa; phylum Chordata; class Mammalia; order Pilosa; family Myrmecophagidae; genus Myrmecophaga; species Myrmecophaga tridactyla. Next base: position 4,970 of record PVIY010012278.1, on the reverse strand, counting down.
CAAGAGAGGCATTAGTGAACCAAATCCTGTGTCTTAGCAGAAAACACAGTAAGCCACCTAGTCAACTCAAAGACGCACTAAAATGCACACAAACGTCCAGAAACACTTCACGGGACAAATAGAACCTTAAAATCCCAATGCACAGCCTAGTCTCAATTCAAAATACACAGATGTACACATAACTGCCATTTCCTTTGATTTACTTTAAAAACATAGACAAATACTTGCTCATGATCGAATATACAAGTAAAGTTAAACTTAAAGGCAACTCACTTACCATGTGATGAAATTTCTCAGAAACACCATGCTACTATCCCCTCTCCTCATCCTGCAAATCACCCCCCCCAAAAAAATTATACAATTCAATTAATAGTTCTTGGCTAAATGGAGAAGCATTAATAAAGTACCTGGGGGGGGTCCCCAAAATAGACAAAGCCTATTACAAAGAGGAAGGGAATGGTTCGGTAGAGAGAAGGACAGCACTCTTGGAAAATAACCCAACAAAAACTGACCTGTAGTGGAAGTAACCCAAGGAAAGCTAACTTAGGAAAAGAAATAAGGGAGCACCCCCACCTTGGTTTTGTCCCTCTGCATCCCTCATCCTGTTCGGTAAACCAACTATAATTTAAAGACTTCAGGGTTAAGATTCAGTATGCATTGAATGTGACTTCAATCAGGGAAGATTACGTAGCCATGTCACACACTGTCAAGCGAGAAAATATTGGTGTTTATGCAAGCCTTGAAGGGAGCAGTAAAGAAATGAATACCCAGCGAATTTTACTAATCCTTGGAGTTTAACCCAAATTAATATCTGTCCCTTCTCTGTGCCCTCCCCCTCACCACCATCTTGTCTGCTTTTCCTGGTCAAATTTATGTGAGCTGGTTGGAGACTGTTATCTTTGGCCAAACCTCAGCTTCTTATTCACAGCACCCCAAGGTTTTCAACTGTTTGTTGCCACCCCTAAACTAGAAGGCAGCTATTGCTAAACCAAGCCTTTGCTAACAAGAGCTGGGCTGTCACTTTACTTGTCAACGAGAGGTTTACAACTTCACGCAGACAGATTCGGTGAAACACCTGGTCCCAATCAAGCACGTGTCACGCCTCTGATAACACAACATACAGATGTCACTCACCTCTGTGTTTTCAAGAGGCAAAATCCATCTTCAACCAGGGATTTCCCAGGCTTCTCCTAAAGAGATGGTTTATATATGTGTAAACAGAAATTAAATGTGCGGTTTTATGTGACTGAGGAGAAAGCAGACAGTGGGGAATGGTTCTCCTGCTGAACATAAATAATGTTTGTTTAAGCAGAATGCTTAGGTGGGCCCGAGAGATTGCACAGTCAGCATTCAGACCAGCAAGCATGCCTGTGAAACCTGCCCCTGCTCCAAAATGACATAAACAGCCGTCCTCCGGGTCTTTGAGATGGCCAGGGCTGGCCTCCCTACAAATCCCAAGAAGGAGAGCAGACAAACTGCAAACAGCCTAGTGACCAGGTGGGTGACCCCAGGAAGTCTTTCCATGGATATCCGTCTTTTTATGCAGGTGGTGAAGTGTGTCTTCAGCTGGGCTTTCTTCCTTCCAAGCATCATTTTTAAATAGTAAAGGAGGGGCCAGTAAATGGCTTCGGTAGGTCAGTAAAAGATGGCAAGGTTGTTTGGTCAGTCACCCGGGAAGCCGCATTCCTGGCGGAAGCTCAGCATGTCAGAGGGCCAGGTGCAGGCTCCCACCCGCGGACCAGTCATTCATCCAAGTGTCTTCAGCCTTCGCAAGACCTCCCTAGAGGAGTGCAGAGACTCCAGGCAACCACGTGGGCAAACCCCACTGACCTACGCCTCTGCCTCCTTGACACCGAAGGGCTAAACTTCGCCCTTGTGTCCGGCTCAGGTAGAAAACAACCGTGGCCATCACGTGGTCCTGGTGGTCTTTGCTGTGCCTTCCCCCTGCAGGAGGGACCACTCTCCCATCTCCTTTTATATCCTCCCTCCTGCCCCCTTTTCTCATCACATACCTTTCCTTTCTCTGAGCGCAAACTTTCACTAAAACTAAAACCCAACTCTGCCAGGCCCAGGTGGGGCCTTGAGGGCAGAGGTGAAAGCCTCACCCCTGCTTCTAGGACCTCCTGGTCTGGCCAGTGAGGCAGAAGCAACCACAGCAGATGATGATGTGTCCAACCCAGTGTGAGGCCAGGTTCTCGAGAATCTCCACTTCACTTTTCTTCCCCATTTAGTTCCTTCCACAGTCAGGGCCTAGGGGTAGCTTCTTTTAGACCTAATCTTCTCTCACTTGGGCCGTTGCAAAGTTCTCCTGGCTAGACTCCTTCAATCTACTCTGTCTCCTACAATCCAAGTTCCATATAGCATCTAGAACTTTTGTTTATTTCCTGTAAATCCATCATTATCAACTGTGTTATGATTATGTGTAAAATTAACCTACTCTACATTCTAGGGGCCGTTAGCTAACATTTTTGATGTCATAATTTGAAATCCGCTCTCCAGAGATGACCATTATAAGCGCTTCAAACGATATTAGCTAAATCCACACTGGAGGGTTCATTAAGTACACACTGGTGAAACGTGTGGTGTTGGGAGACTGGAAAGAGTATGCAAGCACCACAGCCCTTACACAAACAGTGTAAGACTTCTGCAAGCCCAGCAGCCTGGTAAACCAGGTCGAGAACTGAATTTGCTTCTGTTCTCTACTCTGTTTGCTTCATCTGACTAGAGAAGTTTTTTGGCTTCTTTAGAACATTTTCTTGGAGTAAAACATTCAAATAAGTGCTCGTCAGAGCATCTAGGGCTGGACAATAGGACTTATCTGGGATCAAGGAGCAGGTATACTGCAGCCTGAGGCCCAGCTTGCCAGCATTTACCCCTATACTAGAGTTTTGTCTGAGACACGTTTTCATAGAACATTCTGTATTAGCTAGGGTTCTCTAGAGAGACAGAATCAGCAGGAAATAGCGTGGATATAAAATTTATAAAAGTGTTTCGTGTAACCATGGGAATGTAGAGTCCAAGGTCTGTAGGGCAGGCTGCAAGCTGGTAACTCTGATGAAGTTCCTCAATGAACTCTCAGGAGAGGCTGGCTGGACAACTGTGGGGATGGAAGAGTCCAAAATCCGCAGGGAAGGCTGTGAAGCTGGTGGCTCCAATGAAGGGCCTGGACAAACTCCACAGGAGAGGCTCACCGGCTGAAGCAGGAAGAAGAGCCACTTTCCCTTCTGAATCCTCCTTAAAAGGCTTCCAGTGATTAGATTAAGTATCGATCATTGCAGAAGGCACTCCCCTTAGCTGACTACAAATGTAATCAATTGTGGATGTAGCCAATATAATCATGACTTAAGTCCATGAAATGTTCTCATAGCAATAGAAGGGCCAGCACTTGCCTGCCCAGACAGGCGGGCACCACCACCTGGCCAAGTTGACACCTGACCATGACACACTCCACCTGGTAATGAGGCTGTGCAAGTAAGACATGCAGCTCCAGCCTCTCACTGATGGAACTACCAACCTTTACCCATAACCTGCAAATTGTTACTCAGCCAGAATGGCTGAAATCAGTTCATAAAGAGATCTTCTCAAATGGCAGTTTGGGTTTGACCAGGCTTCTGCTTCAAAACCTTCTACACCATTCCACTGTTGTCATAAGGACCAGAGTCCTTAAAATGGGCCTGCACCAGCCCAGCCACATCCCTGGCCACTCTCTCCCATTGTTGGTTCCAGGTCCTTGGAGGCTCCATTCTCCTTCCTGTGCACCATGGATGCCAACCACCACCACCCCCCCAATCCACTTTCTTTTTTTATCTCTTTCTTTCTACCCATGGAAGGACAAATACAGAGGCTATTAGATGTTTCTTATATAATGCTTCTTAAAGATTGCCCTATTTTAAACAACTCTTTTTCCCCCACTATGCAGCCCTCTGTCAGCCATGGAGATGGATACACCCTGAGATCCAAAGTCAACGTCAAGTGCAGGGACCCTATGTACACAGAGCTATCTTCTCCCTCTGCCCCCCTCCACCATCTCCTCCCATCTGCACACATCCAGTAATTTCAGAACCAGGTTTGGATTTGTGGCTGAAAAAGTAAAATTAATTATTTACAATACCCCCTCTTCTAACTAGATTGGATCCCACCAAAATTATCTTTTGTTTTGCTGAAAAGATGATGGGGGAGGGTAGATGCAAACAAAAGTGGCCAGGAGAAGACTGGACTATTCTACATATTAAAAGGTCAGAGAAACCCAGCAGGACAAGATCTGGAGAGCTGTGGCTGAGGAAGCTGGGAGGGAGGAGACAGGGCAGGCAGGGGAGCATCCCTACCCTCTACACTAGGTGCCCTCCTGCCCACCTTCTCCCACAAAGCCCTCAGAACAATTATAACTGGGCAGTTCTGGTGCCTGGTACCTCTGACTTCAGAAAATCCTTCCTTGTGGACTCCAGAAAAGACCCCATCCTCCCCAAGATTTGGGGTGCAGAAAAAGGAAAGGGTTCTAGAAATCACAGGCTGCTCGGGTCACCCCTGACCATGGACCACAGCAGGCAGTGGAAGTGCCAGGCCCGTCTGACCGCAGCACTCCTTCAAGCAGCTCGCTACACCTCCTCTCCCAGAAGCCTGCTGGCACCCAGCATTCAGACGTTCATCCCAGCCGTCCCCGATCCCAATGGATGGCGACTTCATCCTTCCAGTTACTCAGGCCCAAATCCAAGAGCTGTGCTTGGCTTCTGCCTTACCCTTAGCCCCACATCCAATCAGCAGCTCCACGTGGCCCCCACTTCTACCAGCTGGGTCTGAGGCTGCATCATGTCTCCATGCACTGAGCCTTCCCCCAGATGCTGCTTCTCCCCTTGCTCCCCCAAAGCCTCCTCACAGCACTCAAGGTGAGCACAGCAATTATTTTAATACAAATCAGTTCTTGGCACTCCTCAGTTCCAAGCTCGAAATTGGCTGCCCTCGGAGTAAAAGCC
>PVIY010012277.1:0-62519 GCA_004026745.1 Myrmecophaga tridactyla | reverse complement strand
CATGTGCATTTCTACCCTAGATTCAATCTCCCCATGTCTTACCCACCTACTGGTCCACCAACTACTTATAGCATCAATCCCTCTTCCACCCCTAGTTGCCTCAGAGTCACTGCAAAGAGTCCCAGGATTCATATACGTATCAATTATTGTATGGAGGTTGAATAAATATTTACATAAACACATGCTGCTATTTTTTATTGGTTTTATTTGAAAGCCTCAATTATTAAATTTGTAGTTCTCTTTCTCATGGTTCATTTTTTCTATCAATAGTCACCAATAGTAAAACTGTTATCAATAGGGATAAAATTTCACACTTAGAAAGGTTGAAAACCCTAGCTCCCAGTGACTGGGATAGGGTGAGGGATGGATGTGAACATGGACATAACATCAGGAGTAACACTGACTTCAGTTAAATCTGTTGCATTCTCTCTGGGACTCTAAAAGACTACCACTGATAATTCCAAAGCATCGCTTGGAGGTTTGGATCCAGGACCCTAAATTAAGCTGAATGCCATAAATGAACTATAAAAAGAACTACTTGATGGAGCCTGCCCATGTAAAAAAATAAATAAATAAGTGAAAAACAAAAATAAATAAAACAAAAGAACAACTTAAGAGTTTCCAGTTGAATCTGTTGGCTGATTAGCCCACATTGTTTCTATAGTCACGTCTCATTTGTTCACTTCTGTCTAGCAACAAATTAAATTTATATATTGTTGATGGTAGAGTAGGTTCCCCGTACATCTTTTATCTGTAAAATAGTGATAATAGTACTGATGTCATAGAGTGATTCAGAAAATTAAGTGAGGTAAAAATATGCACAGGTGCACAATAACTATTAGTTGACTGAAGCTGAATATTTCTCCTTTCCTTAGGTACCACATTGCTGCACCATCTACCCACTGGCTCATTTCTGGAAATTCCTAATTTGTTCCAGAGCAATGATATCATTACAAATTGATCTATTTTGCTCAACTCTACTCTTTTCCTGTTGAGATCCTATGGCCACCAGTCTTATCTAATGATGGACCATTAGTACAGAGATACATTTCAAAGGATTCATCTTTTACAATAGGATGTTATATATATATTTGTAAATATTTTGGGGAGTTGGCAAGAATGAGCCTGATGAAAACAGTTTATGACAGGATTAGTCATTTCCCTCCTTTTGATCCACGCATTGATTCGGTTGCACCCTATTGATTCCCCTCAAATGTCTCTTATGTCGGTCCCTCTTCTCTCAGGACCATTGTCACCCCTCTAGATCAATTGTAATGATCTCTGTCCAGTCCTGTTACATCACCAGCATAGCTGGTCTCCTGCCTCTTACCACCAGCCTAAAATCCATCTTCATACTGCTTCCAGATCAGTCAACCAAATCCCAGTGCTGAATATGCCTTTTTCTGGCAGGGAAGCAAAAGCACCAGATAGGAAAAAAGAGGGCACAAGGTGGCTGTGATAAAGAAGTTCACTTGCTTAGGAGATCAGTTGCTAAGGGACTTTGAAGCCTATGAACAGGAAAGTTAGATGAGAATCACTAAGAAGGCCTTAAAAGTGGTAAAATCTAAGTACTTTAAAACCTTTTGTAATCTAGCCTCATTTTACCTACACAATGTTGATTTTCCATAATCAACTTGCGTCTAATCAAAGAATATCTCTGCCCTGTCACACTTGCATTTGGTATTCATTTCATTTTTTATTATAATTGTCTATCACCTGCAACTAAATGGTGAGCTCCTCAAAGGTTGATTCAGCATCTCATTCATTTCTGTATTCTCAGCAACTAGCTCAGGGCCTAGCATATATTTAATTTTGAAGATAAGTACCACATATCAGAGTAAGTAAAAATGCTAAGGAAGCAATAAACTGACTCATGGAAAGTCTTCAAGGGGTAGTCAGTTTTGACTTCATCTTAACAGCCTAGTGGATGTTTGCCAAATGGAGAAGAGAAGGCAATTGTGGGCAAAATGAACAGTGTTCAAAGGCTCATTTCTATTTCCTAGCCCCCAAGAGAAGATTCTTTGGTCTATTGACTGTGAACTTCCAATGCTGAATACCACAAGGCAGAAAAACAGGCATTACAAACTTCCCTCTGAAAGGAAGGGCTAGATATCACTACTTTTATCCTAAAGAGAAAATCAGAGTTACACACGAGGCAGTATTTCTGCTCATAGGGTAAAGGGTCTGCTTGAGTTGCCTAGATTTGTGACTATGGATTTCCAAGGCACATGTATAAAAAATAAACACAATCTGATTATTCAAACAAGTTAAACTCTATTAAATAAACCAGCACCCTCTATGTTGTTCCTTCTTGAAGTAAAAACTTCTCCCAGGCTCCCAAAGCACTAAACCTAAGATTGGGTAAATGAGTCTCACACTTAATGAGCTCCCCGGGTACTGCTGTCTTCATCCTCCCAGACTCAGAATGTCTTCAGGGAGTGACACACAGGAGCTCCACTGGCTGTTCCTTGGAGATCCTCTTCTCTGGCTTCAAAGACTTCTCCATATAGACAGGCTATCGGCAATGCCCACATCTCCAAAGCCCAACCACATTCTCACTGGAGAGATTCCAACCACTACCTGCTCAGACTCATCTCCTGCCACAGGTACTCTTAGGCACCTTACTCCTTCCTGCACTTGCACATTCTGACCGAGAGGATCCAACATTTCTGTCTTTGCTGCTCAGTCTCCTCCAGCCCAACTCTGCTGTTGTAGCTCAGTACTAATCACAGACATGTAAGTGCACTTGAGGAAAGGAAGTGAGATGAGGTTTCTTACTCACGGGCTGAGTTTAACTTATTGTAATATAAAAGCTCTGGTCACAGCTGAGAGAGACCTCATGTGGATGTGTTTTCTCCTCCTTCCCTTTATTTCCTTTGAAGAATTATAGGGTCCACAAGTGGAGGCTGCTAATCAGGTCACAGGCTCCATTCTTCTACCTCAAGACAGATGGACTTCAGCAGAGCAGCAACACTCTAGCCCCACATTTCTAACCGGAACCTTATTGGTATTTAAAACAGAACAATCTTTCCTTGGGTGAGACAGACACATGGGTTGCAGGATATTTTGCATCATTTATTGCCAGTAGCACCTGTGCCTGCCATTGTAACAATCAAATGCACTGCCACACATTTCCAGTTTCACCCTAAAGATGCCATGCCTTTAGGTATGGCTAGACACTGTCTAGTTTATGCCCAAAGGCCTCACAGAAGATAACTGTTTTCAGCCATATATTGCAGTGTCAAAAGATTTTCTTTATTGGAAAAATACTTTCCAATATTTTGCAGCTTTATTTTCTTTTAACATTCTGAGTGTAAATGATTAACAGCTGGTCTTCAACTTCTTTAAAATAAACTGTTATAAACTCAAAGAAGGTCTCCATACCCACTAACCTTCATCATAGATGTGATATACTTTATGCAAAAAGTCTTTTTCTGAATATGCACAAGCCAATCAGAATATGATTCAAATCCCTTACAGGAGTTTACTGTTTAAAGGTACAAAAGTTAAATGTTATGTAAGTTGGATTGATCACCATCCTCCCACAAAATGAGGTATCCTTATTATAACTCTGGTTTTTATATTCAAGCTCTGTTTTTGCTTTAGTTAACAGACTCCCGAATTTCCTGCATCTTCCCTGCTACAGCTGTTTACCTCCTCAGAGTAGGTGTACACCTAATCACAAATTATACTGGCTATAAATTTACTTTCTAGTTTAGGGAAGGTAAAGATGGTACATAGCTTACAACACACGTGAATCAGCACTGTCAGCTGTCACCAGACTTCCGTCATTCAGACAGCAGTGTGGAGATGATAGTGGTGGTTGGGTGGCTTTTTCCTTCTCAAAAACAAGATGAAACTTTCTGACTCTGCTCTGCTTCCATTTCCTAAAGGATGTGTAAGGAAATGACTCATAGTCATGAGAGAAAAAATGGCTCCAGTCAATCCCTAAACAAATTGTCTTCAGGCATTTAATTCATGCATAATTCTCAATAGTGAGATACCCAGAAATGTAAAAGGTATTAAAAGTCACTTATGGTTTGTGTGAGAAGAGCATGATGCTGATGAGGATAAGAAATAATCCAAATAAACATGAGACTATCAGTGGACAATATGTTTTCATGGAGGGATGAAAATTTAAGTTAGTCTTTGAAGAATGGGAAAGATTTAAATAAAAGTAGGAAAGCAGGAAGGGCATTCTAGTTGGGAAAACAATAGGAATGAAGTAGGAATGGGCATGGTTATACAATGACAGAAAAGGAAACATGGTTCTGGGATACATAGAAAATTGTAATACATGGCCCCAGAGTAAAAATAAAACTAACTGAGGTTAGGTAAACTCAAGTATTGATTTTAATCCACTGGGGCATGTATCCCCATGTTTATAGCTGAGAACTAGTTCAGTAGATCTTAGAAATGTGCTTAAACTGCTTTACTGAGGTCGTGTAACTCTTACCTTTTCAGACTCGGTGATCACTCAATGAAGAGAGAGAACCACACTTTCATCACTGAGTTTGTTTTCCAAGGTTTCTCCAGCCTCCATGAGCACCAGCTCACCCTCTTTGTGTTGTTCCTTGCACTGTACATCTTCACTCTGGCAGGCAATGTCATCATTGTGTCCATTATCTGGATTGATCATCACCTCCACACCCCCATGTACTTCTTTCTGAGCATGCTATCCACTTCAGAGACTGTCTATACATTGGTCATTCTCCCGAGGATGCTCTCTAGTCTTGTTGGTATGAGTCAGTCCATCTCATTGACGGGTTGTGCCACACAGATGTTCTTTTTCGTAACTTTTGGCATCACCAACTGCTTCCTTCTGACAGCAATGGGATATGACCGCTATGTGGCCATTTGCAACCCCTTGAGATATACTGTCATCATGAGCAAGAAGGTGTGTGTCCAGCTGGTGTCAGGGGCATGCAGCATTGGGCTGATTGTAGGAATGACACAGGTGACATCTGTATTCAGGTTACCTTTTTGTGCTACAAAGGTGGCCCACTTCTTCTGTGACATCCGACCTGTGATGAAGCTCTCCTGCATCGACACCACCATCAATGAGATCTTGACTCTGATCATCAGTGTCCTGGTGCTTGTTGTACCAATGGGTCTGGTTTTCATCTCTTATGTCCTCATCATCTCCACCATCCTCAAGATCGCCTCTGCTGAGGGTCGGAAGAAGGCCTTTGCCACCTGTGCTTCCCACCTCACTGTGGTCATTGTCCACTATGGCTGTGCCTCCATTGCCTACCTCAAGCCCAAGTCAGAGAACACCCGGGACCAGGACCAGCTGATCTCGGTAAGCTACACTGTCATCACCCCCCTACTGAATCCCATAGTGTACACGCTGAGGAACAAAGAGGTTAAAGATGCTCTTTGCAGGGTTATCGGCATAAAACTTTCCTGATAACTAGGGAAATACTTTTCTGAAACTGTGAGCATCAACTCTAGACATGATATGAGGAAGACAGCCATATGCCCTTGAGAAGAAAGGCTCTTAGAGACTTATTCTTTAAGTACAAAATGAATAGAAGAACAATTGAGAGTTTGAAAGCTATAAATTAAACCACTGGATAAACAAACACAGGACAGGATAAACCTGAAGAAGACATTTTGGTTTGTTGGGGGGCCTTGAAGGCAACAGAAAGCCCCTTTGAGGAAACAGAATAAAGGGTACATTTTAATTTTTCCCCCCACATTCCTTCCTTCCTGCCTAAGAGAATGAGGTTTTCTCCAAGTTGGATCCTTTTTGGAATTTGTTTATACCTGACATATCAGGTAGTAAGTCTGTGTGGGCAGGCAGGATGACCTTAGGATGAGATAGAACAGAGGAAATAGATTTCCTCTGGCATCTGCTGCTTTAATTATCCCAGGTTTTAGCAAAACTGCTTATTAAATACAGTGGCCACAGACAGTTTAATTAGAGACCCTTGCAGTTCTAATCTTGTCAGCCATAATGACAGCCTCTTGAGGGCATATTCCAAAATTTTACTAGGTCAGTGCAGCTGCCATTACTACAGAAACCATGTAATTCAAGCAACCATGATGAAGTAGGCTTTATGCTAGATCCTGAGGAAACAAAGGTGAAAAAGCCTGGCTCCAAGAAGCTCAGTCTAGAGGTGAAGAAAAACATTTAAAAGGATTCAGCAACCTTTCATATGTGGTATTTACAAAGGATTAAAGGAAGACTCAGGAAAGAGAGAGACTGTAGGAAAAGTCAGGGAAGTCTTCAGAGAGAAGATGATAGGGCTGGTTTTAAAACTAATAAGACATCATCAGATGGACAAGTTGGTGGAAGAGAATTCCAAAAGGAAAGGACAGTATGTTCAAAGGTATGAAAGAAAGGGGTATGTTCAGGGAATATGAAATCATTTAGTGTATTGATTCCAGGGCATCAGGAGGGAAATAAAAGAAGATAAGACCAGTAGGGGTGGTTGGGATCAGATTGTGAAGGCCTTGCTTTGCTAAGAGAAAGGAATTTTTATGGTAACTCTTAGACAATGAGAATCATCTAAATTCAGGAAAGTTATGGTTCAGATTATGAGTTCTCACTGTAAATTCTTGGCATCCTTGTTGCCCTTACTTAACACTACTGAGATATCCAGGATGCTGTACAGATCTATAGAATCCAAGCCAAATATATATCATGAGAGAAAGAGAATGTGACTAGGGTACTGGGAGGGAGTCCACAGAAATAATTATGGACTTGTGATGAGGCTGATTCAGACATCAAACAGCAACTGACCAAGGAATATAGTGTGGATTTGGGGAGTTGAGGTTCAGATGAGCATCCAACGAAGAAGCAGAGCTAAAACACCTTGGATCTGCTGGCATGTCAGTGACTACATGGGGCCTCAGACCTGCGGCAGCTTGGCACCAGGGCAGAACTTCATTGTAGTTAAAGCATGGACGCATTAACCAGAAAAGCCTTCAAAAGAAGACATGGAGACCCCAAAGTCACATGCATCTGTGTTCCAGACCATAACAGAGCTATCAGATCCTCTCTCAGTATTAACAAAAGCAACAGCAAAAATCAAACTATTCTTAAAATTCTCTAAAAACAAAATAAGGCAAATAAAAGTAATTAAGAGCAAGTTATTAACTGGCAAAGAAAATCTGAATGGCTAAAAGGGAAATATTGCAGGTAAAGTTTTGGCATTTGTCAGTCATTGGATAAATAGTCATCAAGTCTTTGCCGTATATGCTAGACATAGAAAATGTAAGAATAACGCTATACCATACCTTGAATAAAGGAGTTCCTAATCTTGCGGGAGAGACAAGCATAGGCAGAACTCTCCATAATGCAATGTGATACAGAAATGGACAACATGTGCTTAATATTTAATGACAAAGAAGTAAGCCTTAAGATATTTTTTCCTGATCTATATAAAGCTAAATCTCATCAAGCTGAGAAAAGACCTTCGATGCTGGACTTCAGTGAAATAAATTTATGTTGCATTAAACCTGGACAGTCCTGGCTATCTCGATCTATGTGTGGGCCACCTCCTGGGGCCAAGGGCTATATTGTTTCTGAGGGGCATCATTCAGACCACCTTATCACTATGCACTTCTAGAACATTTATCACCCAGGTTTTACAGAAGCCTTGTTTGAATGGAAAAGTTTCACAGCTAGACTTTATGGGATCCAACATTTTCAGCAACCTTTCATGCCCTATTAGGTAACAGGCTCCTCAACTTTTTCTTACCTGCTGGTAGTTACAGTCTCCAGAAAAATATTTGGCCAGATCAAATGATGCAAGAGGAATCCTGCCTTCTCCCCAGGATTATTCTTGTCACCTCTCACACTATCATCTTATGGTGAAAACCTCTTCCATACTCTTGGTGACTTGCCACAAGACTTCCCTAACCACTATCTTACTAGGTCCTCAGAACAATCCTTGGAGGGAGGCCAGGATGATCCTCCCCATTGTACAGACATAGAGGAAGGGGTGGAGGTAAAACTTGAATTTATACTAGCATGGGTTGGTATTTTCTACTTATCCAGAGAATATCACTACCTAAAGGAAACTCACAGTGGGGACAATGATATGCTGGAGAAATCAAACTAAACAGAACTTCAAATTCTCCAGGCCTCAAACTTCCCAAACAAAATGGAATTTCACCCCAATCCTTCTCTGAGAGAGTAATTTGTGTCTTGTATGAAAGGACCACCCGGGATCCTCACTCTAGCCAGTGAAGACCTGAGAAGAAGAACAGTTTCACCAGCAGCTCAAGATATAAAGCCTTATTCATGCAGGAACCTACTAAGATTTTAGGAAACATGAGTATTAAAGTAATTCAGAGGAAAAGCATTTAGAGCTCCATGATCATACCTGGTCCTCACTTAATCTGATTCAGTAGCCACTGAGCTGTGTTGGGTCTGGGGCTAGATACTGGGAAAACAGTGATGAAGAACCTTAGTTTTCAGTCTCTGATCAGAGACATACATATATCTATTTTGCTGGTTTAAATCTGATGTGTACCCCAGAAAAGCTATGTCCTTTGATCCTCATTCAATATTGCTGGGTGGGATCATTTTTATTGTTTCCATTGAGATGTGATCCTGTGATTAGATGGTTTCTATGGAGATGTGTCTGCACCCATTCAAGGTGGGGCTGCTTACTGGAGCCCTTTAAAGAGGGAAACATTGTGGAAAAGCTAGAGAACCACCAGAGTCACTGGAACCAACAGACCCCCTGGGAAGCTCGCCATGAGCCATTCCAGCTGAGAGAGAAACCTTGAATATCATCGGCCTTCTTGAACCAAGGTATCTTTTCCTGGATGCCTTAGATTGGACATTCTTATGGCCTTGTTTTAATTTGGACATTTTCATGGCCTTAGAACCGTAAACGTGCAACAAAAATTCCCCCTTTTTAAAAGCCATCCATTTCTGATATATTGCATTCCAGCAGCTTACAAACTAGAACATCTATATATACAAATTATTTCAATATTTAGCAGACTGTTGAATAGGAACATAAAGAAAAGAAAGATTTAATTCTTACTGATGTTTTAAATAATAAAGGGAAACAAATTCAGATTGTTGTTCAGTCACCCAATTCACCACTCCTCCATAAGCAGCAGAGAGTGAGACCATTTGATAGATTTGAGGTCTCTACTGTGGTCTGTAGTTCTCATTTTGAAGAAAATTTTCAGCAGCTCAAACTGCAAGCTCTGCCTGTTCTATGTTGCAGCTGCCATGTATGAATAGTAAGAATGGGCCCCAAAGCAAAGTCTACCAGAGGATCAAGGATCACGGCATTTACAAAATGGGAGCTCTCCTCCTTTAAGGGGAGGAGATTCGACTAAGTAAATAGGAGGGTCTTCTCAATGGCATTGGAGAGAGATAGAGTGATTCTTTTTTTCGAGGTGATGAAAGTAAGTTCACCAAAAACTAGAGGGTGCAGTTTCTAAGTGTCACTCTAGAGGAGTTTATGGATTCTCAAGTAGCTCCAAGATGGACTGTGATCTGACCAGAATTCCTGCTCACACATTAACCAGCTTCAGATCAACTTATTTTGCTTTCTTAGGCTTCTGAACTTCCAACCTTAACAATCCTCCACCCCTGCCCTGGAAATAAGCTTTCTCCCCAATGTCTTATGGCCTGAGGGCCCTTAATGCAACATGTCAGCAACATCAAAGCAGTTTATGAAACTTTTTCATCTGATCCTTACCATATACTTGTGATGTTGGCAGAGACAATATCATTTACATTTTATCATTTAGGACACTGAGACTCAAAAGAGATAGGTAGCCTATCAAAGTCAGATACTTGGTGAGTGTCAGAATCTCAATTTAAGCCAGGTTAGCTGTTCCAAACTACTCCCCCCCCCTTCTTTTGCTGTTCATCACTTGAAAGAGGTCCCTTTTATTTATTACTGAGCAACTGAGTTTTAGCTCCAGTGCACCTCCAATCCTGCTAAACCATCCCTTCTGGATTTAAAGAATTGCTACTTTTCTTGGAAGTGACAGCAAGGCATGCCCTTTCACAGGCAGTGTTTTTCCACTATTGCAGTTAAGCAAGAAGAGAAGTTTCTAGCTGATTCCACATTGCCCCAGCTTGACTAAATATAAGGATCCCTTTTCTGCTTCTCTCCTACTCCCCTCCAATGTCCAAGTTTTTTCTTCCCTAGAGGCATTACGGTTGCCCTAGATCTTTTATGACAGTTTGCTTACACAGGTGCTTTTGCTAAGTCATTTCCTTGGGATGATCCATGAGCCCAGGTGGCTGCTGTCATTAAACCTTACAAAAGAAGAACATCTCGTATGGCTTCTTGGTAACAAACTCCCCAAAGTCTCCTTGCATTGTTCAGAAAACACTGGTTGGTATTTCCTTGATAATTTCACTTTTGGGTGGTTCTGACCTTTAACTTCAACCAGCATGAGAAGATTTATCTAGTGTTATCTAGGGAATTAAAAAACATTCTTTCCAAGTGTACATTGAAATCTTTCTATTTTACACCTTTTTGAACTTAAAAGTCAAGAAATTTCAACTTTCGTTTCTTTAATTCTTTGGCATTTCACTTTATCCAAAAGAGTTGGAGGAGCTGGGTGACTGATGTCTGACTCTCAGAATTGAAGGTGGGAGTGTGAAGAATGGAGGAACTTCAGGATAAAAGTAAAATGTGAGATGGGATGGAAAGATGGGAGGAAAGAATATGGAAACATTTTCCTGACTCATTTCTCTAGCCTTTCACTTATACTATAGCTTCTTGATTTAGTATGTTCAGCATACAGAACAATTTATACTCTAGGCTTTTCCTACTGGGCCACTTTAATTAAATTTCTTATTTATAATCAAAATAGGAAAGAAAGTATTCTACAGGTATTGGTTTTTTTTCTGTAAAAATTCCTTGAAGATTTAATTAGAGGGAAAGTTAACATTCACCAAAATACTGTACTAAATGACAATGAAAGAGATTTCTGGTTTCAGCTTCAACACGTAAAGAGCTTGGAAGTTGTTGCTCAATCCTTACAACAAGAAAAAGCTGGACAAACTAAAAATCAACAACTTATTTTAGGACCTATTAGAGAACTGAAGTCACAGGTCAAATTGCCACCTGGTTATCTGGAAAGACAAATGTTTCCAGAGAGACACAGATGATATCTTTTTACCTGGAGCTGGAGCCACTCAAGCCATATGCTGGTAGAACACTTAAATGGTAGAACTGACAAATTGCTTGAGGCTATATTGCTTTAAAATGGGAAAATCTTGGGGGATGCTGTCTTAGAGGGGTGCTCCTATACTCCTGTGAGCATTACCTCCAGTAACCGTGCCAGATTCTCATGGTGAAGATCTGAGAATGAACCCCTCATGGCTCTGGCAGAAAGAAGGAAGGTATAATCATTGTGAACTATGCACAGAGTCTTAGTCATGACAAAGGTCTACTCTCCAGGGAAAACAACTTTCCTACAGCCTTATCCCAGCTGAGAGAAAGGACTGATTTCCACTCCAGCCACCTGCAGCCTTCCTGTGTCACTAAGAGGGAAAAAACATGTAGTCAACAGGGTTAGGACTTCAAGGAACTAGAATAGTAATTCTGCAGCCAGGAAACAGCAGGACCTGGGGAGGGCGGTGGGGAGGTATGCCACTGGAGAAACACATATGAAAGTCACAACCCCACAAGTCAGGCCCACAAAAAGACAGGTTTAATTAGAAGCTAATAGAACACTCCTTCTACGCCACACCTTACCACCATTAAACATTAAACAAACCCAATTCCTGCCCAAATTAACAGAAATTCTCACACCAAAGGCTATTTACATCAGTTCTTATTACCTGATTCTACATGTCAACAAAAAGTTTTAAAACATGCCAAAAGAAACGAAAAACATAGTTTAAAGGGACAAAGTAATCATCATAACTAGATTCAGATATAGATGTTGTAGCCATCAGTTAGGGAATTTAAAATAACTGCGATTAATATGTGAAGGACTCTAAAGGAAGGATTAGACAATAGACTGATAATATAAGGAAAGAGCTTTTTTAAGTCTAACGATGACTCAAAAAGAAGTGCTAGAAATCAAAACAAAGCAGCAGAAGTGAAGATTGTCTTCCATATTAGACTTAATACTGCCAAGGCAAACAAATTAGTGAATTTCAAGATAAGTCATCTAAAAGATATCTTTTTAAAGCAGTAATAGTAGCAATGCACTGCATGACTATAGCGTATGAATAAGTGAAAGGAATGACAGCAATGTCACAAGAGACAGGAGCAAGGAATTGGTAATATTCTATTATATGATACCTGAACTACATGTGAAGAGGCACAGTGTTATTTTTAAGTGTGTTTAGATTATTGAAAATGTATATTATAAACTCCACGTTAACAATCAACAAATTTTCTAAAACTGTAATTGATACACTAAGAGAAAAGACAAAATGGATGTTATAATGCTCAATTAAATCAGAGGAAGTAAAAAAAGGGGGGGAATAAAAGAAACAGAACAAATGCAATGTAGAGAAATTCGCTACATACATGGTAGATATTAATAAAATTTTATTAATAATCACTTTAAATGTGAATTGTCTAAATATACTAGTCAAAAGACAGATTGTCAAAATGGATGAAAACAAGACTCAAAATGAGTTGTTTAGAATAAACCCATTCAGATGTCTTTAAAGTAAAGGGATGGAGAATAATATGCCATGCTAACACTATCTATCTATGTCTACCTGTCTATCTATCTATCTATACACATATATATTAAAGAAATGAATCAATAAATTAATAACTTTCTAAAAGAGAAAATATCAGATTCAGATGCTTTTACTGATGAATTCTATCAAAAATTTAAGAAAGAAATAATTATAATTTCAAATAAACTCTTTTAGAACGTGGAAGAGAGGGAATAACTAGGAGGCCTGTATTACCCTAATAGCAAATGATATAAATATGTTAAAAGAAAACTACAGACCAATATCTCTAATGAACATAAATGCAAAAATATTCAACAAAATATGAACAAATCAAATCCAACAATATATATATAATGAAGTTTGCATGCAACCAAGTGGGATTGATAACAGGTATGCAAGGCTGGTTTAAATTTGAAAATTAATCAATGTAATATACCATAGCATTAGGCTAAAGAAGAAAAATCATATATTGTCATTAATTGATGCAGAGAGGCATTTGACAAAATCCAACCAATTTCTGATAAATAAAATAAACTCTCAGCAAATCGGTAATAGAGGGAAACTTCTCAACTTGATAAATAGCTACAAAAATCCTTCAGCTGCTGTACTTAACAGTGAAAGACTGGATTCTTTACCCCTGAGATCACGAACAAGGCAAGAATGTCACTTATCAGCACTCCTGTCTAACTTCTTGCTGGAAGTTCTAGCATGTGCAGTAAGACAAGAAAAATAAATAAAAGTTTAAAGATTAGCAGGAAGAAAATGATCAGTATTCACAAATGACATGGCACTTTATAAAGAAAGCCCCAATGAATCTACAAAAAGCTCTTGGAACACATAAATGATTATAGCAAGAATACAGAATTAAAGGCCAATACACAAAAGTCAATTGGTTTCTTATATACCTGCTTCAAAAACTCGGAATTTAAGATTTTAAAAAGTAACATTTACAAAAAAAATACTAATTTTGCAAACATTTAAAAAATGCTAAACATTTACAAAATACTAAAAATTATAAAATACCTCAGTATTTCATTTTTATAGAGGTTTACTACCTACTATAAAGCTACAATAACCAAGACTGAGTATTAATCAGTGAAAGAATAGATGCATAGAGCAATAGAACAATATAGAAAGCCCAGAAATAAGCCTACACAAATGCAGTCAATTGATTTTGGGCAAAGACACAAAGGTATTTGAATGGAAAAAAAGAGGATGCCATTTTCAACAAATGGTGCAAAAACATTGAACATCTGTATGCCAAAAAAAAAAGAGCCTGGATACAGATGTTACACTTTACTCAAAAATTAACTCAAAATGGACCAAGAACTAAATGTAAAACTCAAAACAATAAAACAAAAAAGCCACCCAATGAAAGGAATGGGGGAAAAGGTGCTGACCTAAGTAACTTTGGAAATGAGTGGACTCTGTAAGACTAAGGGCAAATAGTACTAGGCATAATCAGCATTATCTTCTAGTTTATAAATATGCTTCCCACAGAAGTTTGGGTTAACAATTTAAAACCACTATAACAGCATAAATGAATTGAACAATTTAAAAATAGATTGCACCCCATTCCAAAACATATATCTAACTTGTATCCAAAAAATACACAAAACACTTAAAACTCAATAAGAAAAATAATAATCCAATTTTAAAATGGGCTAAAGATCTGAACAAATACCTCAGGGCAAAGGTATACAGATGTCAAATAAGCACATGAAAAGATGCTCAACATCATATTTCATTAGAAAAATACAAGTTACAATAATGATGAGATATCACCACTTACCCATTAGGATGACTAAAATCCATAAATCTGACAATAACAATTGCTGGTGAAGATACAAAGAAGTAGGAACTCTCATTCATTGCAGGTAGCAATGCAAAAAGGAACATCCACTTTGGAAAAAAGTTTGGTAGATTCATGCAAAGCTAAACATAGTCTTACTATATACTCCAATAATCATATTCTTGAGTATTTATCCAACTAATTGAAGATTTGTGCCACACAAAAGTCTACACTTAAAGGTTTGTAGCAGTTTTATTAATAATCTCCAGAAACTGGAAGCAACTAAAATGTCCTTTGACAGGTGAATGGATAAACTGCTGTAATCAATACAATGAAATACTATTCAACAATAAAAGGTAATGAGCTATATAGCCATTCACAGACATATCGCTAAGTGAAAGAAGCCAGTCTGAAGATGTTATATACTATATGGTTCTATTTATGTGATATTATGAAAAATACAAAAACTATGGAGACTATAAACAGATCAGTAGTCTCCAGGGGTTTGAGCAATGGGAAGATTGAATATATGAATCACAGGGATTTTTAGGGCAGTGAAACTATTCCGTATGATACTATAATTGTTGATACATGAAACTATGCACTTTCTGAAACCCAACGCGTCTTCAGTCTTATGAAACTCCACAGAAGACTACAACTTAATGCATGAATATTTCAAATTCATTTAGGAGGGTGGAATCCAGGATGGAATGCAGACTAAGAGAAAAGAATCTAGCTGTATTGAAAACTCATGAAACAACCTCAGTAAAAGGGATGGACTCAGTAAAAAGTGTCTGACTTAGGTAACTTTGGAAATAAGTGGACTCTGTAAGACTAAAGGCAAATGAAATGACATAATAAGCATCGTCCTTTAGTTTATAACACTGCTTCCCACAGGAGTTTGGGTTAACAATCTGAAACCACTATGATAGTATAACTGAATTGAACAATTTACAAATGGATGCCACCTGATTCCTATCAAGATGACAGAGTGAGTCACTTCAGGGCTCTGTCTCCCCATAGAAGCCTTGAATGACCAGCAAGGTCTGGGAGAAACATCTTTCTCAAAGCTCCAGAAAACAGTTAAAGGAGGGCCATAACAGAGTAGGTGCCCAAATCAAGAAAAAGCTTACTTAAAAGTAGTAGGATCTTTTCATTCCCTGATTGACCGCTCCCATATCTGCTTGGTGCAGAGCCAGCCTATGTTTGCAGCATGGATTCCTGCTCCTGGTTCCAGAAGGAGCAAAGTAACCCTCCTACATATACTAGAACATGCATGTCTGGCCCAATTTATCTGTTGGTGACCTGAAGGACTCATCATCCCAGAGTTTGCCCTGTGTGTAGAAAGTAGCTCACTAAGCTCTGCTACAGGACACTGTAAGAGAGCAGTCAAGTGGCTTCCAGGGGCAAGGGAATGCTGGCAGTAGAGCATGCACTGCAGTGCCTGGGGCCATGAGGATAGTGTTTCTTAGGAAGAAGAGAAATTCTTATTTGGTAAATGAGGGAATTCCTAGGGCCACATGCATATGACCGAGAAAAGATGCATGTTCAGAAAGGATTAGGGCAACACCTATGCTTTAGCCTTATGCAATTCTCCAAGCTCATTGTATAGATAAGCTCTAAAGGAGAGTGCTCACAGTGGTTACTATACAAAGACTGGAAAGTGGTTTCTTTTTTCCCTTCTTCTTTTTTATTAGCTTCTGGCATTCAAGGAAAGCTCTTTCATAACACGAGCTGTATACAAGCTTGAGCAATAAATGTCATCAAGTCTAAGTGCCAGCTGTAACATATTAAAAGATCAAGTTCCAGATTTCAACAAAAGATTATAAAACATACAAAGAAACAGGAAATGATGCCCTTGTTTGTGATGGCCCCAGACAAAGGAGAAAAATTAAAGCATCAGAAACCATAAGCGAGGAGAACAAGACCTGGGACATACTAGGGAAAAAACCTTTAAAAAATTTGTCATAGGTATACTCAAATTGTTAAAGGAAAATAGAGACAAAGAACTAAAGGGAATCAGGAAAGCAACAGATGAACACAAAGAGTATATAAATATAGAGATGTAAATTATGAAAAGGAGCTAAAGAGAGTTGAAGACCGCAATAAAGAAATTAAAAATTCCCTTGAAGTATTCAACAGCAGATTGGACTTGGCAAAAGAATCAGTGAGCTTGAAGATGAGACAATTGAAATCATCCAGTCTGAGAAGCAGAAAGAAGAGAGAATGAAGAAAAATGAACAGATAGATGAATGAATAGAAATATGAACTGATAGATTGATGGATAGATAGAATGTTACAGCAAATGTGGTAAAATGCTAAAATTCGTGGATCTGGGTATCTGGGGGGAGAGGGGTTTGTTGGAGTTCTCTATATGGGGTTTGTATTATTTTTGCAACTGTCCTATAAATTTGAAATTATTTTTTTTTAAAGTTTTAAAAAGTGGATGGCAGATGGTGGAAGCCACGTTTTCCACTGTTGGAATAGGAAGTTATACATCAGCAAGGGGAGAAAGCTAGAATGATCCATATGACAATGGAATATAGAGAAACCAGGATAAACTCATGGTTAGCTTAAAATAGATACATATGAATATATATTTCATATACATTCATAAATAGAGATAGAGTTATAGATGTAGTGCCCATTAAAAAATAGATTTGTTCTTTGCCTATGGATGTCCAATTGTTCCAATTCCCTTTGTTAAAAACATTGTGAATTTGTACACCTTTGTCAAAAATTAGTTGACTATTAATTTGTGGGTCTATTCTGGGTTTTCTGTTCTGTTCCATTGATTTATGTGTCTATTCTTTCATAAATTGTATACAATATTAATTACAGTAGTATTATAATAATCTTAAAATCAGGTAGTATGTGAGCCCTCCAACTTTTTCTCCATTCTCTACCTCCTACTCTTCCTCCTCTTTGTCTCCTTCTTCTTTTTCTTTTTCACCATTTCCTTCTCCTTCTTCTTCCTCTGCCTCTTCCCCTCCTCCTCCTTGTCCTCCTCCTCTTTCTTCATATTTTTATTTTTATTCATATATATATATTTCTCTGCTCTGTCAACTAAGTGGACCTAGAAATAATAACACTCTTGTAGCAACACGCACAACTTTAGCCCATATCTTGGTTCCTAATACCATTCTCCAATTAAAAAAATAAGTGATCTTTAGAGAAAAAGCTGCCTACAAAAACTAGGGCAGAAAATAAACAAGATGAGCCTGGAACATCTTGTAGTGGCAGAAAGTAACATTGTGCCTAAACAAACAATTAAACCACAACAAAAAAACACAATGACAAAGTGATGCAGGACCCACCTAAAAGAGCTCCAAATTGCCAAAACCAAAACTGTTTGAGCAATAAATATATACAGTAGTGTTGGTTATAGATGAAAGTATGAAATAAATATCACTAGACCCAGTCTGACATAGATAAAATTATAGAATAAGTAAGTAAATGGGTGCAAAAGGATTCCAAATAACTTATACAGATAATCCATTCTCAAGTGGTACAGCATAACTTCCCACTCATTAAATGTGGTCACACAGAGTGACTTCCTTTCAAAGAGCACAGTTTGGAAAGAAAGGAAGCAGAGTAACTTTAGAGTGTGGAAACCTGCAAACACTACCTCAGCCAGGTAAACGAGATTAACATCAGCAGTGATAAATCATCTTTATAGCATGTACAATACTCTGTCCTCTGTGGTCTTCCCCTCAAAAGCCTGTAATCATGATAAAAGTATTAGATGAATCCCAGCTGAAGGACGATCTGTAAAATACCTGAGCAGTGCTCCTTAAAACTGTCAAGGTCATCAAAAGCAAGGAAAATCTGAGAAACTGTCACATCCAAGGGGGTCTAGGGAGACATGATGACTAAATATAATATGGTATCCTACATGAGCTCCTGGAACAGAACTTAAGGACCTTAGGTTAGAACTAGGGAAATCTGAATAAAGATTAGTTAATAATAATGAACCAATATTAATTGTGACAAAAGTATCATTCAAATGTAAGCTGTTAAAATGGGGAAAATTAGCCGTGGAGACATATGAGAAATCTAATTACTATCTCTGCGACTTTTCTATAAAGCTAAATATATGTATTATTTGAAAAGTCAATGTAAGAATTTCGACAAACCAAGAATGCACTAAATCTTTCTTGTTTTCATTGTTTTGTCTAAAATATAGCTTTTATTTTATGATTACAAAATTTCATGATGTAATTTTTAAAAATTCTGAAAAGCATAAAAAATTAAAGCAACCCATAATTCCTAACCTCAACAATAACTATTCCTAACATTTTAATATTTTCCAAAATTTAATCTCTCTCTTTCTCTAGGATATAAACATGCACAATAGAAATATATTGCAAGCCACATATGTAATTTTTAACTTTTCAGTTGTATCCTTTTTAAAAAATAAAATGATGGAAATTAATTTTAGCAATACATTGTATTTAACACAATATTTACAAAATGTTATAATGTGTATTAAGTTTTAAAATATTAATGAGATATTTTACATTCATTTTTTACACTAAATCTTTTAAATATGGTGTGTACTTTATATGGAGAGTATATGCCAATCCAGGCACTATATTTTCATTGGAAATATTTGATCTGTATTTAGATTTAACTCAATTTATAGTTGAAAAAGTTGACTCACATACCCAAATTGTTTCAAAACCAGTTTTCCAATAATTGAATCAAATATCAAAAAATCATTTTGTTTTAATATTCACATCCACACTGACAAAACTAGTCCATCGTTTCTTTAGAATTTATTTGACTTTGAAGTAAAAGACTATTACTCTCAAAAAATACAAGTTAAAGAAACTTACTAAGTCTTGTGCCAACTTAACTACTCTATCCTTTTTTAGAATTTATTTGACTATGAAATAAAAGACTATCACTCTCAAAAAATACAAGTTAAAGAAACTTACTATAAATTTTATGCCAACTCAGTATTATTAACCTCAGATTCAAAGGAGTATTGCAAAATTGAAAAGCATCTCTAAATTTATCAATATCAAGAAAGCACACTTTAGGGCAGTGCCACGGTGACTCAGCAGGGAGAATTCTTGCCTGCCATGCCGGAAATCGGGGTTCATTTTCCAGTGCCTGCCCATGCAAAAAGAAAAAAAAAAATTCTTTAAATTTCTCTTGTAGTTTTTGCAGCTAATTTGCATAATGCTCTTGTTAACAATTAAACTTTGTGTTCGTGCCAGAAAAATTCTGTAAAATTTTTATTAATTTGTATTATCAAAACGTCAATTTCAACATAAATTTTCTTAATTGTATAGACAGATCATAAATGAGCTTTTCCTCCCCTCCAAGCATCAAATTTCAATCTTTGATGTGCAGTGTGATATTAGCAAAAATATATAAAGGAAGCATAAATCACACAGCATTTTTTTGTGTTTAGTTATTGAATAATGAATATTTGGCAAGTAAAATATCTTCAATTGCAATTAAATACAGCATAATTTTGAAAAACTCCTCCAGACTCAACCAAAAAGCATTGGCAAAGAACACAAGAACATTAAATTCATTGCCTTTTATTTCCTTCAGATGTTCCATAAACTATGATGATTCATAGCATTTGCATGTAATGATGAATAGTTTTTAACAATTGATGACACTTCCCATTAGATTCTGATTTAGAAAACTGAGACCAAGTATTTTCAATATGTAACATAAGGTGGAACAGAAAAATAAAGAAAAAACCAGCTTCTTATTTTAGAATTCCAATTAAGCTAGATTTTTGACCTAACATAGTTGGAGCACTGTCCATCAAAACAGGAAATAATTTTCTCGTTTTGTCAAATTCTAATTTGACAGATGTAAAAGATTAAAAAAAAATCTCTGCCCCAAGTTTGAGCTTTAGGCTGCAAAATGACAACATTTCTTGTTAAAGTTGTTTGTCCTTTGAGAACTAAAGTATTAATTGGACTGTCTTATATTGTGCAACTCATCTAAAGTGAAACAAAAGAACTTTCAATTTTTCAAATTTTGAATAAATTAATGTTAGATAGTGTTATAAAGTCTTGTGTGCTGCAGGTAATTGTTTGGTGCTGTAATTGAATATTTTGCTGTTTTGAAAACTACATTTTAATTCATTTTCTCATAATTTTCTAACAAAATTCAATACTAAAATTATAACTGCTTTTATCATCTTTCCATGTAAAATGGTTTTTAGATGGAAAAGACTTTAGAGCAGAGAAATTTGCAAGCTCGAGTCGTTTTTTAAAATTAAACTTTTTTATTTTGAGAGAATTAGAATCAAATGTAATTAAGAAATAATACAGGGTGATCTCATGCATCCTTTACGCAATTTTCTCCAATGGTAACACTTGGAAAGCTATGGGACAATATGATAGTAAGGATATTGCCCCTGACATAGTCACAACACGGAACATTTCCATCACCACAAGGATCTTTCACGCGGCGCATCTATGGCCACGCCCACTTCCTTCTTAGACCACCTTCAAATGCAATTAGCCACTAATATGTTCTCCACTTCTCTAATTTTGTCACACCAAGAATGTTATTTAAATGAAATCACATAGTATGCAATTTGGAGGGATTTTTTTTACTCAGCATGATTCTCTCAATATTCATCCAGATTGCTGTGTCTATCAGCAGTTCATTCGTTTTTGCTTCTTGCTGAGAAGTATTCCATGTTACCTATGAACCATAGTTTTTATAACCATTTACCAATTGAAAGACATCTGGGTTGCTTCCAGATTTTAACTATTATAAATAAAGCTCCTATAAATATTCATTTGCAGACTTTTTATGGAAAGAAGTTTTCATTTCTCTGTAATAAATACCCCAGGAGTGCAATTGTTGGGTCATGTGGTAGTTGCACTTCTAGTTTTATAAGAAACTACCAAACTGTTTTCCAAAGTTGCTGTACCATTTTGGATACCCACAAGCAATGCATGCGCGAACCAGTTTCACTATCCACTTGTCAGCATTTAGCGTTCTCACTATTTTTATTTTACCATTCTGATCGATGTGTAGTGATAGCTCATTGCAATTTTAATTTGCATTTCTCTAATGGCTTATGTAACTGAACATCTTTTCACGTACTTATTTACCATCTGTTTATCCTCTTCAGTGAAATATCTCTTCAGATCCTTACCCTGATTCTAATTGGATTGGTTTTTTAGTGCTGAGTTTTGAAAGCTCTTTATATGTACTAGATACTAGTACATTGTCAGATGTGTGGTTTGCAAATATTTTCTCCAAGTCTGTGACTTGTCCTTTCATCCACTTAACAGTGTCTTTCAAAGAGCAAGTTTTTAATTTTGATAAAATAAATTTATCAATTTGTTCTTTTATGAATCATACTTTTTGTGTCAAGTCTAAGAAACTCTCTGCCTAACCTGAGATCCTAAAGGTGTTTTCTTCTAAAAGTTTTATATTTATATGTTTTACATTTACGTATGTGATCCACTTTGATGTTTACGTACAATGTGAGACTTGGGTTGAAGTTCTTTTTTCCTTCTTTTTTCTTTCCTTTCCTTTATTTTGTTATTTCATCTTATTTCTTTTATTTTTTGCCTATAGATGTCCATTTGCTCTAGCATAATTTGTTGAAAAGGCTATCTTTCATCTATTGAATTGTTTTAATCTTTGTCAAAAATCAGGAGAGCATATTTGTATCTCTTCCTGTTTCTCTATTCTATTCTGGTCTTTCTCTCCATCAATACCAAATAGTCTTTATTATTGTAGATATATAAAGTCTTGAAATTGGGTAAAGTGGCTTCTCCCTCTTTATTCTTTTCAAAATTATTTTACCTATTCTAGTTCCTTTGCATTTCTGTGTAAGTTTTGGAATCACTTTGACTATATGTATAAAAAAAATCTTGTAGGCATTTTGATAAGAATTATGTTACACTTTTATATTTGGAAAGAATTGATATATTTACTATGTTGAGACTTCCGATCTATGATCACGGCATGTCTTTCCATTTATTTAGATCTTCTTTCATTTCTTTCATCAGCATTGTATTTTTTAACACAAAGTCTTGTACACATTTTGTTAGAACTATACCTATTTCATCTTTTTAGAAATTGTAAATTTATTCTTGCAAGTTTATCTTGTATTCTGGGACTTTGCTGAACTCATATATTAGTTCTAAGAAATTATTATAGCTTCGTTGGGATTTCTACATAGACAGGCATCTCTTCTGCAAAGAAAAACGGTTTTATGTTTTTCTTTTTTAATCTTTCTCATTTATTTTCTTTTCCTTTCTAACTTTATTAATTAGAACTTCTATTTTTCTATCTTCCAAATTCACTGATTCTTTCCTCTGTCCCTCCCATTCTAATGTTGAATCCAGACATTGAGTTCTGGTGGATTTTTTGCCTATTTTATTTATTTATTTATTCTAAAATTTCTATTTAGTTCTTCTCTACATTTTCTATTTCTTTGATGAAAGTTTCTATTTCCCTTCTGAGACTTTTTAGTCTTTGGTTTCAAGCATGTTTGTAATTGTTCAATGAAGCATTTTTATGACTGCTGCATTTAAAATACTTGTCAGATTATTCTAACATCTGTGCCATCTTGGTACTGGCATCATTTGATTCTCTTTTTTACATTCAGGTTGAGATCTTCCTGGTTTTTGGTAAAATGAGTGATTTTTTAATTGAAATCTGGATATTTTTGTATTATGCTATGAAACTCTGAATACTATTCAAATATTTTGTTTAATCTGGTTTCTTCTGACGCTACTGTGACAGGGAAAGGAAGATGCCACCTTTTTAATCCAATTGGGCTGGAAGTCCAGGTACCCTACTCATCTTCCATTGACAGCAGGAGTGGCGGTGGGATTCTGGTGGAATCCTCGCTGGTTGGGGGTGTGTGGGGATGCCTTGTTACTGCTCCCTTGTGGCCTATGCTGACACTACGAGGGAGGTAACCTAATTACTGCTGGCTGATAGTGAAAGCCCTCTCCACTAGGCATCCTCTTACCCCAGTCTGTAGCTTATTTTTCATTTTATTTACAGTTTATTTAGAACTGATAGTCCCTATCTGATAAGGATTTACTATCTGCAGTTTATAAAGAAAGCATACAATTCAACAACAAAAAGACCAACAGCCTAATTAAAAATAGGAAAAAAATTTGAATAGATACTTTTCCAACGAATATGTACAAATGGGTCAAAAAAAACACATGAAAAGATGCTCAACAGCATTAGTCATAAGGGAAATACAAATCAAAACCACAATGATGTATCATTTCATACCCACTAGAATTGCTATTATTTTCTCTAAAAATGGAAAATTACAAGTGTTGGAGAGGATGCGGAGAAACAGAAACATTCATTCATTTGTTGGTGGTAATGTAAAATGGTACAGCCCCTGTGGAAGACAGTTTAATGGTTCCTCAAAAAAGATAGAATTAGCATATGACCCAGCAATCATAGTTCTAGGTATATATCCAAATGAATTGAAAGAAGGGACTCAAATAGATACTTGCACAGCAATATTCATAGAAGCATTATTCCCAATTGCTGAAAGATAGAGGCAACCCAAGTGTCCATTAACTGATGAATAGATTAACAAAATGTGGTATGTACACACAATGGAATATTATCTTTCTGTATAAAGGAATGAAGTTCTGATACATGCAACAACATGGATTATTTTTGAAGATATCACATTGAATGAAATAAGCCAGGCATGAAAGGCCAAATGTTATATGAGCTCACCAATATGAAATAATTAGAATAAGCAAATTCATAGAGTCAGAATCTAGAATATAGGTTACCAGGGCTCAGGTACAGTTAGGGAATGGGAAATGAATATTTCATTGTTCAGAATTTCTATTTGGGGTAATGAAAAAGTTTTGGTAATGGATGGTGGTGATGGTAGCAGAAAATTGTGAGTGTAATTAACAGCACTGAAATACACATATTTGATTATGGTTAAAAGAGGGAAAATTGGAGTCATATATATGTTACTAGAATCAATTTTTTTAAAAAAGCAAATCCATAGGACTCTACAACACAGTCAACTCTAGAGTGGGGCCATAGTTAATAGAATAATAATAAAAATGTTCTTTCATTAATTGCAATGAATGTACCATACTAATGTAAGATATTAATAATAGAGTGGTATATGGTGCCATGGTTGGGTTCAGGTGTCAACTTGGCCAAGTGATGGTGCCCAGTTGTCTGGTCAGGCAAACACTGCAAGGATATTTCATGGCTGGTTGATAAACCAGAAGGTTGGTTAATCATTAGTCAGTTGATTTGATCTGTGACTTATTACATCTATGATCAGCTATGAGTGTACCTTCTACAAATGAGAGAATCCTATCAGTTGGATATGAACCAATCCGTTGAAGACTTCTACCCTTCACTGGAATTGCCAGTCTCACAATCTGTCTGTCCTGTGGATTTTGGACTCTTGCACCCCATGATTGTGTGAAACACTTTTATAAATCTCATATTTACAGAACTAGTTGGTTCTATTTCTCCAGAGAACCCTGACTAATGCATATAGGAACTCTGTATTTCATGCATGATTTTCTGTAAGCCTACAACTTTTCTAACTAAAAATTTTTTAATTAAATAATACATATTTTCATAGACTTTAGACTATGTCTATGTCAATAGACATAGACTTTTCTGGACTTCCTATTCTAATTCATTGAGCTCTTTGCCTTTCCCTTTACTTAACTGTCCATTTTGATAACTGGCTCACAGTGATTCTGCCAAGTTTACCCTTTATTAAAAAAATTCCTTTGACTATTCAAGTTCCTTTGGTTTCCATATAAATTTTTTAAAGGCACATTTTTATGACAAAGAAATTTGGGGAGAATTTGAATACTTACAATGCTTAGTCTCCTAATCAATGAACGCAGGTTGTCTTTCCATTTATTTAACTCATCTTTGGTTTCTTTGATCAGGGTCTCATAGTTTTCAATATATAGGACTGCAGTATGTTTGCTGGACTGATACCTAAATTTTTTTTTTTGGAGTTACCATAAATTATGTTATTTTTCCAATTTTTGTTTCCAATATTTAATACTATTTTAAGAAATATAATGGACTTTTTTTGTGTATAACTTCATATTCTGCAGCTTTATTATGCTCATAAATTCTGAGAAACTTGTAGATTTTCTACAGTGACAATCATACCAAACAGAATCACATACTAAAGTTGTTCCAAACATATTTAAAAGTTTTTTTAATAATTTTGAATATAAAACTATTTTCATTATATTAATATCTACATTGATAAAATTGATTCATCTTTTTGGAATTGATTTGACTTTGAAGTGAAAACATATCACTTTTGAATATACATCTGTGGGACTTCTGGGAAGATGGCCAAATAGAATAGCTCGAGATTAGCCCTGCCCCACGGAAAAGTTAGTGAAAGGACAGGAGGGCAACTGAGGTAGCGATTCAGAAGTGCATTTGACCTGGGAGAGCCTTCTGCACCACGCAGGGTGGCCTTAGTTGCGAGGCCAAGAAACTGAGAGGCAGAAAGCTGGATACTGGTGGGAGGCGTGGAGCTCGCAGGAGCAATGGTCGGCAGCCAGGGACTGAGAAGTAAGCCAGGCCGTGTTCCTTGGGTGTGCTACTCTCTCCAGTGCAGCCCCATGACCAGCAACTCACCCCACACCTCATTCACCCAAATCCCATCACCCGCTCCCATTCCCCACACTCCAGGTACCCCCACCCTACCAGCCCCCAATGAATGTATCTGCCTCACACCCCCACCCCAAGTACAGCCCAACCCACCTCTCCTACACCCCTCCTGAGCACTACCTTCCCCTCCCTGTTCCCTACAGGTTGTTACCAGCACACAAAGGTCACCCATAATAACCTCCATACTCAGGATATCCCCAGCCCCCTGCCCATAGTGTCACACAGATTCACCCCAACAGCCCTGAGCTCTGCGCATCAGTTTACAGCACTCCTAGACCCATGTATGCACACAGGCCCCCAGTCATGTCATTCAGCTCTGAGAACCTCAGTTTACAGCAGTCCTAGAACAGCACATGTGCTGAGAAAGTGTTGGCCCATACAGCCAGGTTACATCTGCCCCCAGTCCATGAAGGCATAACACTGACCTGCTGCCACAGCTCTATACATGTGCACAAACAGCCCTATGCCTTAGACCAGCACAAACCAGGGTTGTGTACCCCACACTGGTGCACTGGCACAGCTACATCCTCCCTGGCCTCTTGGGGCCCACATTCACAAGCATCAGCATAACATCCCCAACCTGCACCTATACCTGCCCTGAAACAAATCACCACACTGAGTGCCCCACCCTGTGCCCTGCTCCCTGCTGAACATCCATCCTGCAAACACAAGGCCTTAGACTACTGAAGGAAATCAACTTCCAAAGTAAATCAATCACAATATTTACATGCCACAAAGACAGCGGAAGATCACTAAGCTTATCACAATGCAGACAGATATAGCCATGCCTAATGATCAAATTAAAACACCAGAGGTGACACAGATGTTGGAACAACTAATCAAAGATGTTCACACTACTCTACTTAATAAAATAAGTGGGACAGCAAATGACATAAGGGAGATCAAGAAGACAGTAGACAAGCATAAAGAGGAATTTGAAAGAATAAATAGAAAAATAGATATCACAGAGATTAAAGACTCTGTTGGCCAAATAAAAAACATATTAGAGGCACACAACACCAGATTTGAGGAGACAGAAGAAAGAATAAATGATATAGAGGACAGGATAACTGACTTCAAAGTCTTAAAACAGCAAATGGCAAAAAAGATGGGAAAAAATGAATGGGAACTCAGGGAAATGATAGACAAAACAAAGCATTCAAACATAAGAATCATTGATGCCCCAGAAGAAGAGAAGAGTAAAGGGCTAGTAAGAGAAGTTGAGGATGTAATGGGGGAAAACTTCCCAACCCTTATAAAGGATAAATATACAAGTCAAAGAAGACCAAAGAACTCCAAACAGAATAAATCCAAATAGGCCTTCCCCAAGACACATACTAATCAGTCTGTCAAATGTTGAAGAGAAGCAGAAAATCCTGAAAGCAGCAAGGGAAAAACAATCTACTACATACAAGGGGAACCAAATAAGACTGGGTTCAGACTGCTCAACTAGCACCATGGAAGTGAGAAAGCAGTGGTATATTATATTCAAGATCCTGAAAGAGAGAGACGTCCAACCAATAATTCTGCATGAAGTCAAATTGTCCTTCAAAATTAAGGGAGTGATGAAAGTTTTCATAAAGTGGTCCTGAAAGAATTTGTCAATCAGAGAGCAACCCTACAAGAACTACTAAAAGGAGTTCTGC
This sequence comes from Myrmecophaga tridactyla, assembly GCA_004026745.1. Taxonomy (NCBI): domain Eukaryota; kingdom Metazoa; phylum Chordata; class Mammalia; order Pilosa; family Myrmecophagidae; genus Myrmecophaga; species Myrmecophaga tridactyla. The sequence continues at coordinate 34,768 of PVIY010012277.1, read as the reverse complement.
TGGCTGAAAAAAAAAGGAACAGGAGAGGGAGGTCTGGAGGAGGACACAGAACTGAAGAATACCACTAAGAGTAATTTAAATAATACAAAGAGAAAGAGGGAAAGGAATATATAGATCTGACAAATAAAATAAAAAAGATAAGATGCTGGATTCAAGAAACACATTTTCAGGAATAACATTGAATGTTGACAGACTAAACTTACCAATTAAAAGATACAGATTGGCAGAATGGATTAAGAACAGAATACAGCTATACACTGCTTACAAGAGACTCATCTTAGACAGGAGGATACAAATAGATTGAAAGTAAAAGGGTGGAAAAAGATTTTCCACACAAGTTGTAACTAAAAGAAAGCAGGAGTAGCTATACTAATATCGGGCATAATAGACTTTAAATGTAAAGACATTATAAAAGACAAAGAAGGACCCTATATACTAATTAAAGAGTCAATTCACGAAAAAGATATAACAATCATAAATGTTTATGTTCCCAATCAAGGAGCTCCAAAGTACATGGGACAGACATTGGCAAAACTGAAGGGAGCAATAGATGTTTCAACAATAATAGTAGGACAGGGTGGGCCATGGTGGCTCAGCAGGCAAGAATGCTTGCCTGCCATGCCAGAGGACCCGGGTTCGATTCCCGGTGCCTGCCCATGTAAAAAAAAAAAAAAAAGCAAGTGAGAAACAATAATAGTAGGACATTTCAATACACCATTCTCCTCTATAGATAGTCAACCAGACAGAAGATCAACAAGGAAATAGAAAAGTTAAATAACTTGATAAATTAATTAGACCTAACAGACATATACAAGTCATTGCACCCCAAAGTACAAGGATGTACATTCTTCTGTAGTGCTCATGCAACATTCTTCAAGATAGATCATATGCTGGGGCAGAACACAGGTCTTTATGAATTTAAAAACAATGAAATTATTCAAAGCACTTTCTCTGATCAAAATGGCATGAAGCTGGATCTCAATAACTACCAAGAACAAGAACATTCACAAATATATGGACATTAAAGAGCACACTCTTAAAGAACCAATGGGTCAAAGAAGAAATTGCTAGAGAAATCGGTAGCTATCTGGAGATGAAGGAAAATGAGAATACAACTTATCAGAACTTATGGGTTGTGGCAAAGGCTGTGTTGAGAGGGAAATTTATTGCCCTAAATGCCTATATTAAAAACTTAACAGCACACCTGGAGGAACTTGAGAAAGAACAGCAAACTAACCTCAAAGCAAATAGAACAAGAGAAATAATAAAGATTAAAGCAGAGATGAATGAATGGGATAACAAAAGAATAATAGAAAGAATCAATAAAACCAAAAGTTGGTTCTCTGAGAAAATCAATAAAATTGATGGACCACTAGCAAGACTGACAAAGAAAAAAAGAGAGAGGATGCAAATAAACAAAATCAGAAATGAGAAGGGGTGCATTACCACAGCCCCTGAAGAAATAAAAGAAATCATAAGAAGATACTATGAAGAACTATACACCAACAAACTAGACAACTTAGATGAAATGGACAAATTCCTGGAAACACACAAACAAGCTACACTGACTCTGGAAGAAATAGAGTATCTCAATAAAGCAATCACAAGTAAAGAGATTCAATCAGTCATCAAAAATCTTCCTACAAAGAAAAGCCCAAGACCAGATGGCTTCACAGGGAAATTTTATCAAACATTCCAAAAAGAACTAACACCAAACCTGCTCAAACTTTTCCAAACAGTTGAGGAAAAAGGAACACTATCTAACTCATTTTATGAAATTAATATCATTTTAATACCAAAAACTGGGTAAAGAATATGCTATAAGAAAGGAAAACTAGAGGCCAATCTCCCTAATGAGCAGAATTGTAAAAGCTCCCAATCAAATACTAGCAAATAGAATCCATTAAAAGAAGTCATTAAAAGAATTATACACCATGACCAAGTGGGGTTTATACCAGGAATGCAAAGATGGTTCAACACAAGAAAATCAGTTAATGTAATACAGCACATTAACAAATCGAAAGAGAAAAATCACACAATCATCTCGATTGATGCTGAAAAAGTATTCAGCAAAATTCAGCATCCTTTGCTGATAAAAATGCTCCAAAAGATAGGAATCAAAAGTAACTACCTCAATATGATAAAGGGAATACATGAAAAACTGATAGCCAGCATTGTAGTCAATAGCGAAAGATTGAAAGCTTTCCCCCTAAGATCAGGAATAAGAAAAGGGTGCCCTCTGTCACCACTGTTATTCAACTTTGTGCTAGAAGTTCTAGTTAGAGCAATCAAGCAGGACAAGGAAATAAAGGGCATCCAAATTGGAAAGGAAGAAGTGAAACTCTCATTATTTGCAGATGATATGTTAACTATACTTGGAAGACCCTGAGAAAATCTACAGCAAAGTTACTTGAGCTAATAAACAAATTCAGCAGAGTGGCAGGATATAAAATCAATGTGCCAAAATCAGCAACATTTCTATATACAAGTAATGACCTAGCTGAGGAGTCAGTTAAGGACAAAATGTCATTCAAAATAGCAACAAAAATAATCAAGTACTTATGAATGAACTTAGCTAGGAATGTAAAGGACTTGTCACAGAAAACTACATAACATTGCTCAAAGAAATCAAAGGAGATCTAAATAGGTGGAAGGACTTTCCCTGCTCATGACAGGGAGGCTAAATATAGTAAAGATGTCAAGTCTCCCCAAACTGATCTATAGATTCAACACAGTACCAATCGAAATTCTAACAACCTACTTTGAAGATTTGGAAAAGCTAATTACCAAATGCATCTGGAATAGAAAGAGACCCTGAATAGCTAAAAGCATCCTAAAAAGAAGAACATAGTGGGAGGATTAACACTTCCTGACTTTAAAACCTATTATAAAGCCACAGTGGTCAAGACAGCATGGTATTGGTACAAAGATAGAAGCATTGACCAATGGAATCAAATCAAGAGTGCAGACATAGACCACCAAATCTATGGTCAACTGATTTTTGACAAGGCCCCCAAATCCTTTGAAATGGGACAAAATAGTCCTTTCAATAACTGGGCATGGAAGAACTGGATATCAATAGCCAAAATAATGAAAGAGGACCCCTATCTTACACCCTACACAAAAATTAACTCAAAGTGGGTCAAACACCTAAATATAAGAACTAGCACCATAAAGCTTCTAGAATAAAATGTAGGGAAATATCTTCAAGACCTAGTAATAGGAGGTAGCATCCTAAACTTTACACCCAAAGCACAAACAACAAAAGAAAAAATAGATAAATGGGAACTCCTCAAAACCAAAGGCTTCTGTATCTCTAAAGACTTTGTCAAAGAGTTGAAGAGCAACCAACACAATGGAAGAAAATATTCAGAAATCACATATCAGACTAAGGTTTGATTTCCTGTATATACAAAGAAATCATACAACTCAACAACAAAAGAACAAACAGAACAATCATAAAATGGGCTAAAGATATGAATAGGCATTTTTTTGAAGAGCAAATACAGATGACTCAAAAGCACATGAAGAGATGCTCATTTTTATTGGCTAAAAGGGAAATGCAGATCAAGACTACAATGAGATACCACCTCACACTTATAAGAATGGCTGCTATTAAACAAACAGGAAACTATAAATGTTGGAGAGGATATGGAGAAACTGGAACACTTAAGCACTGCTGGTGGGAATGTATAATGTTGCAGCCACTACGGAAGACTGTTTAGTGGTTCCTTAGGAAACTAAATCTCAAGTTGCCCTATGACTCAGCAACAGCACTACTTGGTATATACCCAGAAGAGCTGAAAGCAATGACACAAACACATATTTGCACATCGATATTCATAGCAACATTATTCACAGTCAACAAAAGTTGGAAACAAACCAAATGCCCATCAACAGATGAGTGGATCAACAAAATGTGGTATATACATACAATGGAATATTATGCAGCAGTAAGACAAAATGACATCCCGAAGCACATGACAAGATGGATGAGCCTTGAGGACATAATGCTGAGTGAAATTTAGCCAGACACACAAGATACTGTAGGATTCCACTTTTATTATCAGCATATAGGTATAACCAGAGGCTAATAATACAGAAAATAGGGGACTTAGAGATACATAGAAACTAGTATCATTACCTAATGTGAACCATTACCTAGTGGGTGAACCATTAGGTAATGAGGTTGATGAATGCTGAATCAATAAATTGATATCTCTTTTAGTCTCCAGTATTTTAGAGCAGCTAGAAGTAAAAACCTAAAATTGTGGAATTGTAACCCATGTCACACTCTGAAATATGTTCTACAACTAATTGTGGTGCTGTGCTTTGAAATTTGTAGCTTTTCATATATGTTATTTTTCACACAAAAAAAAGAGTTCTCACTTGCCAAGCTGGAGACCCAGGTTCAATTCCTGGTGATTGCCCATGCAAAAAAAAATTTTTAATTAAATTTAAAAAGAAGGAAAAAAAGTCAATTGTGACGATAAAAAAAAAATATTTAAGCCTTCTAGCCTCCTATGTTCTGGAGCAGCTAGAAGGAAAAATCTGAGAGGATCGTATGGTAGCCCATGACAAACTCTGGGATCTGTCCTGTAACTACTTGTTGAAGAGTGCTTTAAAAACTATTGTTTTTTATTTCTTTCCTTTGTATATATGTTATTCTGTACACTAAAAAAAAAAAAAATTAAAAGAAAAGAAAAATACATCTGTGAATGTTAGGTTCTCTTGTCAACTTGGCCAGGTAATGATGTCCAGTGGTCTAACCAGGTAAGCATTGGCCTGACCATTGTTACAAAGATATTTCATGACTGTCTGATAAACCAGAAGGCTGGTTCATTAAATCAACAGACAGTTGATTGTAGCTGTGGCTGGTTACATCTGCAATCAACAAGGTGTGTATCTCCCACAAATGAGATAATCAATCCACTGAAGATTTCTAAGGAAGAAGAGAGACTTATTACTGCTTCTTTAGCCAGCAAACCTCTCCTGTGGAGTTTGTCAAGACCCTTTGTCAGAGCTGCCAGGTTCACAACCTGCCCTATGGATTTTGGACTTTTCCATTCCTTCGTTGCCTGAGACACCTTTTAAATCTCATATTTGTAGATATCTCCTGTTGGTTCTGTACCCTGACTAATATAATATCCATTCTATTTAAGTAAATTTAGTGAATCTTAGGTCAACTCACTATTCTTAACAATAAATCCAAAGGAGCATTGCTTAAATTGAAAAGCAACACTAAACTTGTCAATTTCCACAAAACATTCTCCAACTTTTTTCTTGAAGTTTTCACGTGTTATACATACAACTCTTGATAACAGATAAAATCTTCTGCATTCATGCTATAAACATTCTGCAGAATCTTAATTATTGATTTGTATTATACAGAATTTCAATTTCAGCATGAATTCTCATATCTCTATAGCCAGTTCTCAAATAAGCTTTTTCTTTCTTTAAAGCTTCTTATTTAGCTCCTTCATATGCAGTGCAACATCAATGAGAAAATGTAACATTAAGAAAAATCATGCAGGGATCGTTTGGGTTTGATTGTTGAATATTGGCTAGCAAATATCTTTCATTGCAATTAACAATATAGTAAATCTTTGAAAACTCTTCCATGATTCAACCAACCAACAAAGAACACAAGATAGCTAACTTCATTGTCTTTGTTTTTTCAACAGTTCCATATACTGGCAGTGATTCATAGTATTTGCTTTTATTACTGAACAATTTTAACTGTATACATGACACCTTTCATAAAGTCTGTTACAGAAAATGAGCACAAAGATTTTCAATATGTATCATCTACTTACAAAGCAATAAGAAAAACATTAGACTCTCATTTTAAAATTCCAATAAATCCAGATTTTTGACCTAATAGCCAAGCACCCTCTGTTATGATAGAAACTAATTTTCTCATATCTAGCTGAAATTCTTCTTTGGATGTAAAATATTGTAAAATACCTATGCTGTGATTTTTAAGCTTTGAGCTGATAGCATTATTTTGTGAACTTGGATGTTGTTTAAGTCAAAATGAACCAAAAATATTAATTAAACAGTGTCTCATATCACTTGAGTCATTTGAAGCAAAATAAAAGTCCATACATTTTTCAAATTCTGAATCAACTGATATTTGATATTGCTAGAAGGCCTTGAATGCTACAGGCAATTGTTTGGTGGCTTAATTGAAGGTCTTGCACTCTTTGCAAAATATTATTTTAAATTTTTTCTCATGATTTTCCAAAACTACTTTCCATAATTGACTATTGCTTTCTTTTACCACTTTTCTGTCTAAAAATGGTGTTCATTTTTGCGTACAAGATTTCAAAATCTTTTATAACTGGTCAAAATTGCAAGCTCTGATCCTGTTAAAAATAATTTTAAAACACTTATTGGCATATAATCATGATTTCAAGTAACTGAATTGACCTATTCTTTTGTGTTGAGAAGGAAATTCATATCAAATTATTCATTATGAATTTTCCAAAAATGGTCCTTAATATTTTCCATTTTATTATCTTTAAAATCTTTTAAGCAACAAAAAAACACTTTTTCATTGTGCTCTGCTGCAGCAAATTGTTACTGCCATTCATTGTGAAATTTGCAACACACCTCTCCTTGTATCTTTTTTCTCTTTACTGTGCTAGCCCTAGTACTAGCCTCTGCATCTCTGTTCAATTCTGCATCAATAGTGTGTCTTCACTTTAACATTCAAATTTGTCTATTCTTGTTGTCTTAAGCCAAAAAAATTTCATTTGCAGGAATTAAAATAATAAGTATTTTGTTTCAATTATCAATTGAAATAATTGAGTATCTCAGTCTGTTACTCATGCTACCTGTACAAATTATTCAAATAAACACATTGTAATGTTACATTGTTACATAAAACACATTATGTACATTGGTATATAGGAAAAAATCATTCAAAATGAGATGATTCATTGATACAGACTGGATCAGTGATTTTTAATTTTTTCTGACATGGGCAGGCTCCGAGAATCAAACCTGGGTCTCCAGCATGGCAGGTGAGAACTCTGCCACTGAGCCACTGTTGCCCACCTGATCAGTGGCATTTTTACAGGTAATATTAGAAAAGAGCACATGCCTGACATGAGCAGGACAGGATAGCAATTGTATTTAGGCTATGCAATGGCTATATTGTACTGTGTACAATAAACAAGAAAACAATAAAGTTGCATTTAAGGAGAAAATATTTTACACTGTCAGTTTTTAAACTTTCACCTAAACTAATTAAAATGCTATAAAATTAAAATTTCCATTCCTTATTCACCTTGGCCACATTTCAAGTGCTGAATAGCCACTTGTGGCCAGTGGCTGCAACTTCGGACTGCACATACATATATAGTATGTATCCTGCATAACTGTTAATAATCCCTGCTAAATATTCAAAAGTCTTTTTGTAAACATGGTGTTGGGGATCAAATCATGTTCTCCACAAAAGACATGGTGGAGTCTTAACCCTCATACCTGTTGTGTGAACCCATCTGTAAATAGAACCTTTTGAAGATGTTATTATTAGTTAAGGTGTGGACTCATTAGTGAATTTTCAGAAATCATATTTCAGTGAGGCCAAATTGAATCACTGTGGGTGTTAATCCTCAAGACTGAAATCATCATAAGCAGAGGAAATTTGTATTCAGTCAGTGGAAATCAGAGGAGCAGACAAAAAAAAGAGAGAGATGGCTGTGGCAGAGAATTGCTGGACAGCTGCAGAAGCTGGGAGAAAGCAAGCCCTGCCAGTGCATTGATGTTGGACTTCCAACCTCCAAAACCATGAGACAATACATTCCTATTGTTAAGCAACCCTTGTGTGGAATGTATCATAGCAGCCCTGGAAAACTCAGACTCAGTGTTTTATGACAGTGTGGTTTGAAAGTATAATGTACCCCAGAAAAGCCATGTTCTTTTAATCCTGTCTTTTGGTGATAGACTTTTTATGAGTTGGACCATTCGATTAAGTTGGTTTCATGGAGATGTGTCTCCACCCATTCAAAGGGGGTCTTAATCCAATTACCGGAGTCCTTTAAGAGACCTCACTCATGATGGAGAGAAGACAGACAGAAATACCCTGGGCACTAAGCAAGGACTCAGAAATAGCCAGAACCTGGAGAAAGCCAAGGGAATCTAAAAGTTGAAATCCAGAGTTTTCCCCAGAGAAGTTAAGTGAGGGCCCACAGATGCTTGAAGAGAAGGCCACTGGAATCAGAAACTGGAAACAACGAATCAGGAGCAAGGACCTCAGATGCCAGCCACTTGGCTTCCCAACTGACAGAGGTGTCCCAGATGCTGGCTGCCTTTCCTCTGAGAAGTATCCTCTGGTTGGTGCCTTGATTTGGATATATTCACAGCCTTATAACTGTAAACCTGTAACTTAATAAATCTCCTGTATAAAAGCCAATCCATTTCTAGTATATTGCATTCCAGCAGCTTTGGAAAAGCAAAACAGACAGTATAATGTTTAATTGTATTAACATACCCTAATTTATTTGCCCATTCTTATTGTTTGTCAGCTGTGCTTTTATTTTTGTTTTGCTATTTTTATGAACTACCTCAGTAAAAAAAAAATTTTTGAATCCTCAATAATTTCTTTAGGATCAGTGCCTACAAGCATTATTATAGATGTCAAGTTATGAATAAATTAACATAGTTGACACATGGTGTCAGCAATATATGCTAATTACATGTTGATCAGTAGTGTTTAGGAGTCCATTTCAGCTCTAGTCAAATAGCATCTTTTTTTTAACTTTTTTTATTGTATAATATCACATATCTACAAAGCAAAGAAAGAAAAAAGAAATAGTTTTCAAAGCACTCTTCAATAAGTAGTTTCAGGACAAATCCAAGAGTTTGTCATGGGCTACCATACCATCATCTCAGATTTTTCCCTCTAACTGCTCCGGAACATTGGAGGCTAGAAGGAATAAACTTTTTTTTATCACCACAATCAAGCTTTTTTTTCTTTTTTATGAAAAATAACATACATACAAAAAAGTAATAAATTTCAAAACACAGTGCAACAATTAGTAGTAGAAAACATTTCAGAGCTTGATATAAGTTACAATTCCACAATTTTAGGTTTTTACTTCTAGCTGCTTTAAATACTGGAAGCTAAAAGAAATATCAATATAATGATTCAGCAATCATACTCATTTGTTAAACCCAACCTTCTTTGTATAACTCCACCATCACCTTTGATCTTTCAATCCCACTCTTTAGGGGTACTTGGGGTATGCCAATCTACTCACTCATGTTGGAAGGGGCTGTCAATAATATGGGATAGGGAGATGGAACTACTTGATGTTCTGGAGGTTGGGCCCCTCTAGGTTTCAGGACTTACCTGTTCCAGGGACCCATCTGGAGGCTGTAGGCATCTGGAAAGTTACCCTAGTGCATGGAACCTTTGTATAGTCTTATATATTGCCCTAGATGTTCTTTAGGATTGGCAGGAAAGGTTTTGGTTGGGGTTTGGCAAGTTATGATAGAAATATCCAACTGAAGCTTGCATAAGAGTGACCTCCAAAGTAGCCTCTCAACTCTATTTGAACTCTCTCAGCCACTGATACCTTATTTGTTACACTTCTTTACATTCTTTTGGTCAGGATGGCATTGCTGAACTCATGGTGCCAGGGCCAGGCTCATCCCTGGGAGTCATCTCCCACACCTCCAAGGAGACTTTCACCCCTGGATGTCATGTCCCACATAAAGGGGAGGGCAATGATTTCACCTACAGACTTAGAGAGAGTGAGGCCACATCTGAGCAAAAAAAGAGGTCCTCCAGAATTAACTCTTAGGCGTACCCACAGGTAGACTAAACTTCTCTGCTGCATACATAAGCTTCACTAGAGCAAGCCTCAAGATCAAGGGCTAGGCATATTGATTTGGGTGTCCCTAATGCTTGACACCCTTTCTCCTTTCAAACTTTTATTGACTATTACTGGCTGTTTATGTTTCCATATGATTTTAGGAATTTAATAAATTCTTAAAAATAAATTATAATCTCCATTGAAATTATACTAATTATATATTATATTAAGGGTTTTCTCAATGGTAAAGTTTAATAGTCTCAAATTTTTTGTCCCATCCCTGAAGGGACTTTGCCAATACTTCTTGATTATCTGCTTAATATATTCTAGGACGTATCCAGGTATTACTTTAAGCTATAACAGGATTAAAGGCTCTCATTCTTATTCTGGGCTCCCTGACCAAATGGCACCTTTTTAATCTTTGAAATTTGACTGTAAACAAAACAAAACCAAAAAGACATTTAACAATTGTTACTCCTATTTTCAAGCTTTCTTACCTATTCCATTAATTTCTTTTTCTTGATAAGATATCTACTTTAAGATAATATTTTATATAAAGAGTCAATTTAGGTTTTTATAATAGCTTATTATATTGAAAATTTTTTCTATAATATTATGAACTCTTCATAAGTATAATATTTAAATGTTTCAAAATATTCCACCATATGGATGTCCAATTTTTTATTTAATCCTTAACCAGTTGTTAGCATTTGGATTGCCATTTAAATTTTCTACAGTATGAAAAAACTGTGTACAGTATTATTGCTCCCTAATTTTTAAAATAATCCATTTTCACTCATTCTCATATGAAACAGATTGAATGTGGACATCAATTTCAGTTTGTTCTGAAATACTGAATTCCAGTATGTTCAGGTTTCTCTCTGCATGTGAAATTCCCACATACTTGATCCTACTGAAATGTGTACACTGGGGGTTCCTGGAATCTCAGGCATATAGTTACAATTGTGAGTTAAAAATTTGCTGAACAACAGTTTATAAAACTGTCTTTACCAATGCAATATTTAAAAACCTGTAAGCTGAGTATAATACATTTTCAAAACAGAGCCACAGAGTGTTTTCTCTACAAACAAATTCTTCTCCTCCTCCTATAACTTACTAGAGTTCTATTTTGCCTCTTTTATCCCTCTTTACCTCTGAAGTGTGGTTCAGATCTGTCTTTTGTATAATCACTTGGCTATAAGGGAAATGTGAATGATCCAGCACAAAGTCCTCATTTTATAAATAATGTGATTAAGGCTTGAAAATTTTAATGGACCTGTACAAAGTCATGCAACTAGCTGGTCCGTAGGTGATTTGAGACTAGTATATTTTCTAAAATGCTATGCTCCATCATTAAGGTGGATAATTTAAAGTTATCTGAAATTCTATTTCTTCTGGAAGGGTATATTTGTTTCCTAGGGATTACTATAAGCAGGGTGGCTTAAAACAAATAAATCTTTTCCATCACGCTTCTGGAGACTAGAAGTCCTAAATCAAGGTGATGCTCCTTCTGAAAGCCCTGAGGGAGAAACTGCCCCATGTGTCTGTCTGAATCTCTGTGGTTGTTGCAATCTTTGGTGTTCCTTAGGTTGTGGCACTACATTTCCAATACCTGCCTCTGTATCCACATGGTTTTCTCAGGTGTGTGCGTGACTGTGTTTCTAGGTGACTTTCCTATAAGACAACAGTCACAAGGGTGAGGGCCCAGCCTAATCCAAAATGCCTTCTTTTTTATTAAACTAACCATATCTGAAAAGATCCTATTTCCAAATAAGATCACATTCTGAGGTTCCAAGTGGGCATTAATTGGGGGGTAGGGTGGGGAGGGTTACTCTTTACCTTATTACAAAGGGGAAAACTTCCATTGTGGAAAATGGGGATGACTTTAGGCTTTAGTTTAAAAAATGTTTTGAAAGAACGAGAACAAGACAGAGCAAAGGCAAGACCATAAGCCTGATTCAAATCACCCCAACCATCACGAACCTCCCTTCAGTGAGGGATGGAGGGAGGGCGTACTGAAACCTACCCTTCCAAATGTCCTTAATTAGGACAATTTGAATTATTGTGAATGTTTTCATGACTTTCCCTCCCCAGAGATCTTCTTATGCTGCAAACATGCAAGGGTTTGGGGTCTTTGTCAGGCCATAAAATTTGTGCATCTCCTCACTCCTTCCAGGATAAGCTTCCTTTATATTCTTGGAACCCTATTTTATCCCTTAAATGTTTCTTCCCAAAAAAAGGTGATCTTCTCCAAGGCAATGTTTTCTCTATCATTACTCACATAAATAACTGGGACTTTTAAATAGCATATTGTCTTACTGCCAAATCAAATAAAAGAAAAACAAAAGGAAAAATATTAGGTTCTGCTATTCTGGGCATCCAACTGCACATGTCAATAAATGTTTAAAAACAAATTATCTCTGACTGCTCCAGTGTGACTCAATGCCAAATTTCATGCTCCATCTAAAAAAAAAAATTCGCCATTAAATATCTATGGAAGGAAAGAAATATCCATGGAAAGGAGGAAGGGAGGAAGAAAGGAGAAAGAATCTGATCTATAGGAAAAGAAGGGAAAAAGAACAAACCATAATTGAACTTTTACTATATTGCTGGGCATTTGATTTACAACCCAGGTGTATCTAAGACACCCAGTTCAAAGCTCACAGGCAAGACAACTACCCATGGTCCTGGCATTCTTTTCCTTTTAAAGTTTACTCACTTCCTTAAACACCTTCCTTAAGGCCCATTCCTTAAAGACCTTCATCTGCAACTGAAGATGAACAGTGTATTATGGTAATATACAGTTCACTTAAATAAAGAGTGGGTGGTAAATCAGCTCATGCAGTACCCTCCCCTGAGAGAGCACCTACCTCATAAAACCAATTGCCTACATTTAGTAGTCACTAAGGAATGTTTCAAACCTTTTGGTAAGCCACGTTAATGACTCTACCTTCAGGATGTCCCTGAACATGTAAAGTACTTTAGAGCAAGTCTTGCTTAGCATCAGAATGGCTCTGATTAGCTGAGACACTTGCAATCAATTTACAAATCTGTAAAGTGAAGGTATAGGATGAGATGAACTTGAAGTCCCTTCAATTCCAAGAGCCTATGCTTCTGTGATGGCTCAGAAACTTCAGGATAGTGTGGAAGAGTTGGAGTGTGGACATTGAAGTCACATCAATGAAGTTAGAATGTTGTGTGGTTTTAGGAAAATCCTTTCATCTTTCTAAGCCTAAATTTCCCTGGTATAATATGGAAATAATAATACCATCTCATTGGTGGTTATGAGAAGTTTAACACATTAATTGCAAATCAAGCACTTGGAGCTATAACTTGCTAATAAGTGGACACTATTTTCATTATTATTTTCTAGTATGCTCTAGTCTCAATATATTTTAAGGTAGTACAACACTGAATATTATATTGGTTAAATTTTTGAAACTATTGTCTCTGAGAGGGGGTCAGTTAAAAGAACTGGAAAAGCTGGGAAGAGTTGATAACATGAGCCAAAAAGGATTAGCTCATGTATAACAAATGACCTATGGCCTATCTGTGACCTCAATTCATGAAACCTGCATGCAAGGGAGAATGTTAAGGCTTTCTGGAGATTTAAGTGAGAGAAATCTGACTTGGTCTTTGTTCTTGAATTGATGGACTGTCCTATTTAATGTAAAACATGGTGGAACCTGCCATACTGAAACTAAGAATTAGAAATGAAGATGAAAGCTGCAGGTAGGCTAAATCAAAGTGTATTTAGAGGGTAGCTATCTTATGCTAAGGAGATTTGGGACTCAATAAAGCTCCTTATTATATTTACCAAATTTCTTAACATTGAAAACCTTTACATTTTAAACATTTCCAATTTATTCTGTGTAATGAAATGAAGAAAATCACATTCTCCAAAATTCCTCTTAGGGAGAGTTTTATTTGTTCAAAAGAAATGACTTTTGGGGGGGGTATGCAGCCCTAAGGAAATGCTCAAGTAGCACAATTTGGCAATTGATTTTTTCAACCTAATAAAAGAATGAGAATTTGAACAAGAGAGAATCCCAGAGAGGGGGAAGATGTGACTCACCTCAATCAGGATCAGTCTTAATTCTCATATAAATGACTGGAGTCCTTTATAAGAGAATGAAATTCAGACAGAGAGAAAGAAAGCCACAGGAAGCAAGAAGCTGAAATAAAATCCAGAAAAGAAGGAAGACACCAGGAGAAGCTGCTCTGTGCCTTGCCATGTGAGACAGAAACCAAGGATTAGCAGCAGCCAGCCCAGAAGGTCACAGTTTTGGGGGAGAAAGCATCACCTTGATGATGCCTTGATTTGGACATTTTCCCAACCTCCAGACTGTGAGCTAATAGATTCCCATTGTTTAAGTCAAGCAATTTTATAGTATTTGCTTAAGCAGCCCTAGAAACTAAAATACCCCGCAAATATCTTATTCAGACATATTCATATTTCTTTATGGTTTCTCATAATATTTGCAATGAGACGATTTTTTAAATACCCCATCTCTATAGTAATATGGAAAATTAAGACCAGAGAGACAAAAAAATCTCAGAATGTGGTAGGAAAACTCTCCTTAGGGGGAAACAAAAGCTCAGAGGGTAGAGTTCAGTTAAGAGTCCTGCTGCCTTCCCGATAGTATGTTCCCCTTCAGAGACTTTCCCAGATCTTCCCTTGGAGAATTTTATACGTTTTTATCTAAGGCAGTGCTGTCTAATAGAAATACAATGCAAGCCACATATGTAATTTTAAATTTTCTAGTAGCCAAAGTTTAAACAGTTGAAATTAATTTTGGTGATATATTTTATTTAACCCAATATTCCTGAAATGTTATCACTTCAAAATGTAATCAGCATAAAAATGAATGAGATATTTTACATTGACTTTTTCCTGCAAGTATTTGAAATCCAGTGTGTATTTTACACTTACAACACAACTCAATTCATACTCACCACATTTCAACTGCATGATAGCCACATATGGCTAGTGGCTCCCTTGTTGGACAGCCCACATCTAAGATGTAATCCCATACACAGTCATATCACAACAGGTAGAGGTCATTTCAAATGGGATCCATGGACAAATGGAATGCAAATCCATGTTCAGAATATTAATTTTATAGCATTTAGATCTAGAAAATCACAGTTCTTGAATTATGGCTAAGTGGCTTAAGCAAGAGAAACCAACAATATTGAGTGTTAATACATATGGCTACTGAATTAGGCATGTCTATACATTATTACATTTAATCCTCTCAGAAACATCTGATAAAAGATTATTCAGATGAGCATGGTAAATGGGTCCCCAACATCCTCTTCACCCTTCGAAGTTGCCTTTCTGAAGGACAGAGATTGGGAAGTTAAAAACTACACTTCTTAATCTACCTTGAAACTAATGTTCCAAATGTGATTTTATTTCAGCTGATCAGATACACATATGTGAAATTTGGGTTTTGAAAGTGAGGCAGAGACTGCATTTCTGCCATTTTTTCCACTTCTACCTGCAAGTACAAGAACAGATTTTTGTAGGAGCAGCATTAAACAGAGATCCCACTGTTCAGTGCCTACTTGTGGGTATTGAGAAGCAGGGCCTTGGGACAGCTCAGAGTAGATGCAGTGTGGCTCTGAAGGCAGCAGCAATAGTGGCAGCTTCTTTCTGATAATGTGGCTTTTTCATTGCATGTATTTCTGATGGCTGTAGTGGTATAGGTTCTGGAGTAATCTGCATCCTGACTGTAAAAGAAATGGGATTTGCTTAATGACTCAATTCTGCAGTGTGAATACAGAAGTTGTTCCTGAATGCCCTAGATAGATCCTATTTCTTCATCTTTTCCAAAGGCCCATAGGCCATTTCCACAAAAGATCACATTGCTCCATCATATTAATGATATCATGTTAATTAGGTGAGGAAGAGATGGCTAGCACACTGGAGGACTTTGTTAAACATACGTGAAATAAATCCTGAGAATTCCGAAATTTGTCATTTAGTTTTAAGGATCCATTGGCCAGAGGTGTGTTATGACATCTCAAAGTAAACACCAAATTGTATCTTGCATCACCCGCCTGTTAAAGGTAGCATAACCCTGATAGTCCTCTTTCGTAAATAGAGATAATTTTATCCATACCTAGGGGTATATTGTATACTATATATATATATTATACAATATACCCCAATATATATATATATATTATATATATATAATAAATCTTTTGCATTTCTAACTCCAACTCAGATTCCATTTCTTGGAGGACCCAGCTGAAATAAATGGCTACTTTTTTTTATGAAGTATACATCCTGATAGGGAAAGGGATTATAAATAAATATATAAATAAAAAATAAAAATGTTATGGAAAAAAACAAAAATTTTAAAAATATATCATGCGAAAACATGATTTCTAATAAAAAATCACAGAGCGAGGATTTAGTGAGTGATCCAGGTATTATTATCAAAGGGCGGGACTGGCAAGCCTTCTCTAAGAAGGTGATATATGACCAGAGACCTGATTAAACCACAGATATGTGAAATATATGAATAAACTTTTTTAATTTATTTATTAATTTAAAAATAAAGAAACAAAATAAAACAACATACATAATCAGTAATTCACAATATCATCACTTAGTTGCATATTCATCATTTCTTAGAACATGTGCATTAATTCAGAAAAAGAAATAAAAAGACAATAGAAAAAGAAATAAAATGAACACAGGAAAAAAAGAAAGAAAGAAAAAGATTATACATACTGTACCCCTTACCCCTCGCTTTCATTGATCACTAGCATTTCAAACTAAATTTATTTTAGCATTTGTTCCCCCTATTATTTATTTTTATTCCAGATGTTCTACTCCTTTGTTGACAAGGTAGATAAAAGGAGCATCAGACACAAGGTTTTCACAATCACACAGTCACATTGCGACAGCTATGTCATTATTCAATCATCCTCAAGAAACATGGCTACTGGAACACAGCTCTACATTTTCAGGCAGTTCCCTCCAGCCTCTCCATTACATCTTGAATAACAAGAGGATATCTACTTGATGCATAACAATAACCTCCAGGGTAAACTCTCGACTCTGCTTGGAATCTCTCAGCCATTGACACTTTATCTCATTTCCCTCTTCCCCCTTTTGGTCGAGAAGGTTTTCTCAATCCCTTGATGCTAAGTCTCAGCTCATTCTAGGGTTTTTCTCAATCCCTTGATGCTGAGTCTCCGCTCATTCCAAGATCTCTGTCCCATGTTGCCAGGAAGGTCCACCCCCTGGGAGTCATGTCCCATGTAGAGAGGGGTAGGGTGATGAGACTACTCGCTGTGTTGGCTGGAGAGAGGGGCCACATCTGAGCAACAAAAGAAGCTCTCTTGAGGGTGACTCTTAGGCCTAAATTTTAAGTAGACTTGACCTATCCTTTGTGGGGTTAAGTTTCATATGAACAAACCCCAAGACTGGGGGCTCAGCCTATAGCTTTGATTGTCCACACTGCTTGTGAGAATATCAAGAATTCAACTTGGGGAAGTCGAATTTCTCCCCGTTCTCACCACTCACTCCCTGAAGGGGGCTTTGCAGATAGTTTTCCACTCACTGATCGAATAAATATTTGAAGGAAGTATGTTTTTGTCCTTTCCCACATTCCCCACAATGGCTTCTCCAAACACCAGCTTTAGTCCTGTTCACCTCATTCTTAACTAATAACCTAGCATCCCACTTACCAGGAATATCACCATGTTTTGAAATGGATTCCTTCTAATCTCTTCTCTTACCCTAAATATCTCTTCTATCTTTGTTCTCTCTCTCATTACCTGTGACCCTCTCTCTAGAGAAGGAGTGTCTGCTCTCACGGCCAATACTAATCTGTCCATTTGTAACTTAAGACAAGCAATGCAGTGGCATCTCAGCTGCCAAGAAAAGAAAAATATGCATTTCCATCTCCAGGGAACAATGCCATATACACAGAGCAGGGTTCAGAAATAGCTGATGGTTCAAAAATAAGACAGATGAATCTCAGGGCCACACTGCAAAAGGACATGTTCAGTAGGGTGTTCATTAATTTATCATTTAACAGGCACCAGTTTGTGTGCCTGGTATTAGCAGTAATAGTAAAAAAGAGAACCAGGACCCTGAATCTTCAACCAGCTGTCTCCTGCTGGAAATTCTTAATGGGATGTATTTAGCACAAATGATACTTCAAGAAAATTCATACATTTGTCCCAAAATAAGTTATGATGTTCTGATTTAATGACCTGGATTGCTTCACATGTGGCACCTGAGATGTCTTTCAGACAACCTAATGTAAGGACTAGACTTAAAGCCTGAGAATAACCTCTTTGGCTTTTTCTACCAGACCTACACCAGGCATTTGGCCAGATGGTTCTTTTAATGAAATAGTAACAGGAGGGACAGAAAGATAATCTTAAGAATAATAGCCTATCTCCCCAAGGCCCGGAGTACTTCTGACACAAGCTGTTCCCTCCAGGCTTTCTCTGCACCACTTCCAATACTATCAGCTCTTTCTACTGCATGGGGTGCTCCAAAGCCAGGGGCAGTAGCTTATTATTGCTGCACTAGCCCCACTAGAAATACGAGAGGCGATGCAGCTATGATCCCAACTGACAATATTCATGACAAAACATCTCTAACTTCTTTGAACCACCTGTTTAAAGTTATATCAGCTACTCTTCCTCTTCTCTTCCCAATGACAATAATTATAGCTCCCCAAGAAACTCAATGACTTATTTTGCTTTACTTTAAAGCTGATAGTCACTTCTGTTGTCAAATGTTTATCCTGATTTTCATAATGTCAGAAAATAAAGAGCAATCATTCAATAAATAAGAAATCAATATTGAGAAATAAATACTACATAAACTCCAGCATTGTCTATGTCTACATGTAACAGAATTTAAGCTCCATTAGCACTCTTACCATTGTAATATGAATAAATTCTGAAGGATTGCCTCCACTTAAAACTTGCAGTTCATGTTTCTCTCTCCTACAACAACTTTATTCATATTTATAAAATTACAATTTCCTTCCATTTTGGAAGCAATAAAATTTGGGAGACACATGGTCATGAATTCTTAGAAATGCTTTATACACTTCACAATTGGATGAACTATCCTCTTTCTCTCAATATCAAGTCTACACTTGTTCTGAACCCAAATCCAGCATTATAAACTTTAAAATAATTCCTTCAAATGTATAATTAAAAACAATTTGCAATGTATTCTTCCATGCAAGGTCTACTCTAATCCTCAAGCAACCTTATAAATTCCTTCCTGTAGAGAAGAAATGTGGTACACATTTTTATGAAACTTCCAAACTCAAAATTCTTTCTTCATTATTAACTGCTTTTACACCAAATTCACATGATCTGATCTTCAAAATTCATCTGTGTATAACGTAACATCATCCCTGGTCAAAGTTGATTGAATCAAGACAGTTTATCTGATTCTAACTGGATCACTCTAATTTCCTCAAAAGAAATTATGGAAATAGGTCAGAGATAGAGATTGAAGAGAGAAATATAGGGCAGAAAATGAGGTAGGAGAAAGAGACAAGAATGACAGGGAAAAATGTAAAGAAGCTGCCCATGTAGTTGGAACTATAACATGTAAATATGAGAGCTGTGTCCAAAAAAATCATCCAATCTTGGGGGGAGAAAAGAATTATATAGAGAGCTATCAGAAAGAAACACAGATGAATAAAAATGAGAAAGGTGCTAAAACTTCCCAGTCCCAAGATCTAATTTCTTCCTGAGGTCTGGCTAAATTCATGTCCTTGAAATGTATGAGGTGCTACAACTGATAACAACTAATTCTTCTTTTTCTTAAGTTAGGCCTAACTGTTCTCTATATTTGCAACCAACATGGAAAATAAGATTGAATATGGTTCAAGTTATCTGCATCATATCTTCTGGTAGCTCTTTAAAAACTCAAAACCGAATCCCAGGACCCTTGAGTTCTCATCAACTAATTATGATGAGTCATTCCATCCTAGAGCCCTCTGCTTAGATTGAGACATTGAAGATTGAAAGGTCTGTGCATTAAAGCCAGAAGTAAGAATACAGCATACAAATTGGAAAAGCCAAGGAGATTTAAATGAATACAAAGAAAATAAAGAAATTAGAGAATGAGAATTTAAGAATAAATTATGATAATCTGGAATAGTCAAACTACAATATCCACATGAGAAAGCCAGGCGTTGGTAGTCACTTGATTCTGTTTTGGTCATCAGCCTTTATTTAACACCTATAAGTGCCAGATGAGGCACTTCTCTGAGGATTCAGGGAAGAGGATAAAGCATTTGTTCGGCCTTAAGAAGCTCATATTTTCTGAACCTGGTAGGGGTAGGACTGTTGCGGTCAGGCTGCTAAAGAGCAATTAATATTCCTAAATTTACTTGTATATTTTGGTAATGAGTTATTGAGAAATTAACTGGTCCTTTCTTTTTTCTTCTATAGCCTCACAGGAAAGAAATAAAACATCTTTTAACCTTCCTCAATAACACCAACATGCACACTATTTGCTCCACCATCACCCCCATTACCCCCCAAAAAAGAAGCAGTAAAGAATTTCTTACTCTGGAAACTCTTTGACTGCAGGAGAGAGATAAACAATGTGTGTGGTTTCTCTTTCTTTTTCTTTTTTTTTTTTTTTGTTGTTGCATAAGCTTTGGAACTAGAAATATTTATATTTCAAAAAATGGAAGCCATGTAGGCTCTTAGGATGGTTTGTCCACAAGTGGAAATGGTCAGAGAATGTGAAAAGCAAATGGCATGGTTCCAAAAGAGTTTAATCTCCTAGAAATGGGAGAGGATTTGGGAAATTGAAAAGGCATAGTATCATGGAGATCTTCCCCCTCCTATTCACAATGGCACATAAGTAGAAAGATCTGAGGAGGAAAACAGTTTTATGAATACCCAAGAAGAATCAGTTTCATATTATGCTGAAATTAGAATCTGCGGGCACCCTATATTTGTTGCTAGCTGCAAGGAGTAAAAGTAGATCATGAGATATGAGCCTTTTTTACACCCTTTTCTCACTAAAAATGAAGAACCTACACAATTTGCAGAGTAATGAATCAGATTAGTATATGGCTGATTAGTTCATTTACTATTTTAATGAAAAAATTCAGTTTCCTATTATATGTGTTTTATAGATAGAATGGACAAAATATGTTATATATGCTCCCCAATGATAGTTACATCTCAGGATAATTAAATAGAAGTTGGATATTTAATGGAAGAATATCCTAGGAGGAATTTGTAATAAATAGCTCCAGGAAAACCTGTGAATATCTCAGAAAGATTCTTGCTTCTTCTTAACAAGCAGAACCAGAAACAGAGCCTCTATACATTTAAATTCCCTGATCTCTTGGTAAATTGTGCTCCTAAAATCACTGGATTGTAAAAGTACTACAATTTCCTTTCACTTACCTTTCTAAGGACAGAAATGACCAGCTCTATATGCTAAAATACAAAGAACCTGACACAGCAGGGTTCTTCCTTCCTGAGTTCTTTTCTGTGATCAAGTCTTTTAAGTTTAGATCACGGCTAAATGGAAAGATTTTAGAATTATAATTTCTACCCATAGTGTTAATCAATTAGGATATCTATGGCTAACCTGGCATACAACTTCAAATTGTTTCCCAGGTCTAGGCATTAGACATCTTCAATATTGACCCAAATTCAGCTTGCTCACATTTTCCTGAACTGCACAAACCCAAGGCCCCTTTACAATCTAGAAGAGGAACAGAAACTAACATTGAACTTCACATGGGCTTTTACAAGTTGGAACTTGGTGATGGACTTAATTTGATTTAGAAAAATAAAGAAATGTGACATTTATTGAACCCAGAGATTTGTGAATTGAGTCTATTTCATTACTATTGCATGTGGAGAATCTATGCTTAGGAAGGGCTCATATTTTTATTACTTTAAAAAACCAAGGTAATTTGAGGAAAGTTGAACAATGTTGACTCAAGACTCATCTTTTGATCTTGTATAATAATTTATTCATTATTCTTAAATAGAAGAAAAAGTAAAATTCCATATCATCTGCCTGTAGCTTTCTGACAATGATCTAGTATTAGTCTACAAATTCACTTTTCTTTAGTATTAGCTCTTCTAATAACACATGTGGAATGTATACTTTCTCAGCCACCACACTCAGAAAAGAAAACTCCAGCAATTGTAATAGGCTGAGCCCTTACCCTTGTAATTGATAGCACCCCAACTTCTCCCAGATACTCTCTCTACCCCAGCAGCCCACCAGAGCAGCTATTTGTCTGTGTATGTTGCATTGGCAAGAACTGTTGACTCACTGATGATGATGATGTTGGTGATCAACAGTCTCTCTGGGCCTCAAGTGTGAGTAAAAGTTGGTTCTCATGATGGTTCTCTTTTTGTGGAGACACTGTGACATTTTCTTTTTGCTTTCATTGCTGTTGGCCACTGCCATCCCTTCTCATCACCTCAGCATGCCTCACTCTTTTTTTTCTATTCTAGTAACTTATATGCAACCTAAACGTTCCCCTTTTGGCCACACTCAAGTATATAATTCAGTGCTGTTACTTGCAGTCACAATGTTGTGCTCTAAGCCTCACTTTTAAGGTCTAAGAACTCCTAGCTCACAAGGGATCCAAGACCCCTATTCACTCACCCAAGCCCCACTCCAGCACCCTTGATCAGGATTATAAATGTATTTATTGTTTAAAATAAGTTATCCTGAACACAGAAAGTCGATAAGACAATAAAATTCTGAGAAGTCTAATGCCCATTCCTTTTTAAAATATTTATTAAGCACCTATTAATCTATTGTTAAAATAAATTTATTGCATATATTTTATTATAGACAATGAACAGAATGGACAAACTCCCTGTCATTATTCTAGTATGCAGAGACAAGCAATAAGTAATTCATAAATAAATATATACTATGTCAGATGGTAATAAATACTAAGGTGAAAAACAAAACAAGTCAAAGTAAATAAGGAATGCTAAGAGGGAGGGTCCTATTCTATATGGGATAGTTTGGAAAGTCCTTACTAACAGACAACACTTTCAGCAGAAATCTGAAAGAATGAAGGAACCAGCTGATCTAGTTTGCTAGCTGCTGGAATGCAATATACTAGAAACAGAATGGCCTTTAAAAAGGGAAGTATAATAAGTTACTAGTTTACAGATCTAAGGCCAAGAAAATGTCCCAATTACAAGTCTATAGAAATGTCCAGTCTAAGGCATCCAGGGAAAGATACCTTGGTTCAAGAAAGCCGATGAAATTCAGGGTTTCTCTCTCAAGTGGAAAGGCACATGGTGAACACAGTCAGGGTTCCTCTCTCATCTTGGAAGGGCACATGACAAACACGGCATCATCTGCTATCTTCTCTTGGCTTCCTGTTTCATGAAGTTCCCTGGGAGACATTTTCCTTCTTCACCTCCAAAAGTCGCTGGCTGGCAGACTCTGCTTCTTGTGGCTATGTCGTTCTGCTCTCTCCAAATCTCTGAATCACTTTTATTCTCCAAAATGTTTCCTCTTTTATAGGACACCAGAAACTTATCAAGACCCACCCAAATGGGTGGAGACACATCTCCCCTAATCCAGTTTAACAACCACTCTTGATTGGATTACATCTCCAGGGAGATGCTCTAGTTCTAGATTCAAACATACAATATTGAATAGGGATTATTCTGCCTTTACAAAATGGGAGTTTGATTAAAACATGGCTTTTCTAGGGTCCATACATCCTTTCAAATCACACCAACCATGCAGTTTTATAGAGAAAGAAAATCCCAGAAGATGGGGAGAATCATGTCAAAGACCTTATAGCAGAATTGTACTACACATTGGAGGAACAGCAAAAAGCCAGTGTGGACTAATCTGAGTAATCTAGAGGAGCAGAAGAGTGAATGGACTAGGACAGTGGTTCTCAACTTGGCTGCACATTAGAGTCACCTAGGGTGTTATAAAAATAAAACTATCTGGACACAGTCCTTGAGATTGTCTTAATTGGCCTGGATTATGACCTGGACATCAGGATTTTTAATAAACTCTCCAAGAAATTCTAATGCACCAATGTTTGAGAACTAGCATCTAGTTGTCAACAAGTATTTTAACCCACAAAGGGTCAGTAACATTATCATAGAGTGAGATCAGTCAAAGTGGTTGTGTTTTCTCTCCATGCAGTTCTGCTGCCTGTTTCAGATGCAAAGTAGGAGAAAGGTTGAATTTAGCTAGGGTACGAGATTTTCCAGGTAAGTGTAGTGGATGAAGTGAGAAACAAGAGAGTTGAGGTTCTATGTAGGAGAGTTATTATAATGAAGTACCACAGAATCTAAACTGAGTAAGGAGAAAAATAAGGTCATGAGAGGAATAAGGAGCAATGTTAGGATCAATGAAATGCAAGTCCTAGGGCTTTCAAAGATTTTCTTCTTACTGCAGGAAGAGAGTTGGAAACATAGGTAGTGGTGATTATAGAGATTATAAAGCAGATGTAGTATTGGCAATGGAAAGATCTGTTTGATTGTAGAAGTGGGTAGCCAAGGAAGAGTAGAGAACAAGATTATTGGTGAAGAAGACAAAGACTGATATCCAGGTTATCTGGAAGGATAGTTTATATGGTCATCAAAATCACCAATAATTATGACCGCAATATTAAAAGGAGTAATGTAGGAGTTAAAATATTCAAGGGATAGAAGGGAATGTAGAAGCATCCATAAATGATTACAACAAAGAGAATCCAAGCAGTGTAGTCTGATAGCAGGGTCTTACAAGCTGAGATATTTCTAATGAGGGAAAATGGACAGGTGCAGTTGTGATTTGCAAAGAGCTACTCAATCCCCAAGCCCAATTATACAAAAGGAGCAGGAGAGGAAGCATCCACCATATCAGCAGGTTACAGAAAAAGTACCCTCAGAGGAAAGCCAAGTTTCACTGTGAACAAAAAAGTGAAAGGAATAGTCAAGAGAAAACATTAAAGATAGTAGGGAATTTTGCCAATGATGGACCATGGTTCTCCAAGGGAAGGATTTGGGAATTGGGAGATGTGTTAGCTAGGGTTCTCTAGAGAAACAGAACCAATAGGAGACCTGTAAATATGAAATTTACAAAAGTGTCTCAGATAATTGTGGGGATTTAAGAGTTCAAAGTCTTTAGGGCAGGCCATGAGCTGGCAGTTTCAATGAAGGTCTTCAATGAGCTCTCAGGAGAAGCTGGGTGGTTGAAGCAGCTCTTCAGTGATTGTCTCTTCTGAATCCTCATTAAAAGCCTACTAGTGCTTATATTAAGCATCACTTATTGCAGAAGACACTCCCCTTAACTGATTACAAATGCAATTAGCTGTGGATACAGCCAACATGGTCATGATTTAAGTCCATGAAATGTCCTCACAGCAACAGATGGGCCAGCACTTGCCCAACCAGACAACTGGTCACCACCACCTGGCCAAGTTGACACATGAACCTGACCATCACAGTCCACTTCTTGTCAACTTGGCAGCTATACACATAACCTTAAACCATACTTAATCTCTAAATAGAAAGCAATAACATATGTATTTTTTCTAGCCTAAACATACTCAACTGTCCTGTATACAACTAGAAACACATTAAGTATCTCCAGAATAGGGTACGAGTCCTTGGGCAATGTTCACTCTTAAACTTGATATCTTACAACTTAAATACTATAACATGAATAAAACAGTTTAAGTCATATGATAAAGGGGATAAAATAAAGAGGAAAGCAAAGATATTTTATTTATGTATAAATACATAGATACTAATTACAAAGCAAGGAGAAAATATTCATACCATTACAGTCTTTGTTTCTCTAACTGATCACGTGGTAATAGTTCATATTTATCACTACCTCCTTCAACTACCCATTCCCTGTTCCCTTTGCCTTTAGCAAGCACTTCAGCTGGCCGTGGTTCTTTTCCTGGTGGGGTGACCCAAACCTTCACTCCTGAAGTTTCAGAGCCATTGATAGTCCTGCCTGGATTGGGTTGTTGCAGTTTTCCATTGATTTTAATCATAGTGCATGGCAGTACTAAGAGACACCCTAGGGGATCTCCTATATTCCAGGAAAACTCTCCTTTACCTCCAATGTATATTTGCAGTCTTATTTCCCCCTGACAACCAGAGTCAATCACCCCAATCAGTAAAGTAATCTCCTTCTTGGCTTGTTGATCCAGGGGCACGAGTAGCCCAAAGTGACCAAGTGACAGTCTTAGATTTCAGTTCAATGTAATAATTGTTGTTTCTCCTGTGGAAGCACTCCCCCTTCTGGAACCAGTAGAGCTCAAGGTTGCAAGGACAGGAAGCAAAAATTTTCCTAGTGGATCATGAGGGGTAATAGTGAGCGGTTCCACTCCCTTTTCCACCCCTTGATTCCTGGACCCATGGATCCTGGCTAAGGGAAAAACAGTACCATAAAGTGGATGTTGATTCAGAGCATGCACAACCTCCTGGAGAACATCACCCCAGCCCTGCAAGGTATTGCCACTCAGTTGGCACCGTAATTGAGTTTTCAAAAGGTCATTCCACCATTCTATCAACCCAGTTGCCCCTGGATGGTGGGGAACATGGTAAGAGCAGAGAATTCCATGAGCATGTGTGCCCATTCCTGCACTTCATTGTGCATGTAAAGAGGGTTCCTATATCAGAAGCAATGCTGTGTGGAACACCATGATGATGGATAAGGCATTTTGTAAGTCCATGGATGGTAGTTTTGGCAGAAGCATTGCATGCAAGGAAAGCAAACCCATATCCAGAGTATGTGTCCACTCCAGTTAGAACAAATCACTGTCCCTTCCATGATGCAAGTGGTCCAATGTAATCAACCTACCACCATGTACCTGACTGATCACCCCAGGGAATGGTGCCATATTGGGGTCTGAGTGTGGGTATCTGCTTCTGGCAGATGGGGCAATCAGCATTGGCTGCAGCCTTGGTGAGTGGACATCCATGTTGCTGAGCCCAAGCATAACCCCCATCCTTACCACTATGACCACTTTTTTCATGAGCCTATTGGGCAATGACAGAAGTTGCTGGGAAAGAGGCTAACTGGTATCCACAGAACAAGTCATCTTATCCACTTGATTACTAAAATCTTCCTCTGCTGAAGTCACCTTCTGGTACGCATTCACATGGGATATAGATATCTTCATGTTTTTAGCCCACTCAGAAAGGTCTATCCATATACCTCTTCTGCAGACCTCTTTTTCACCAATCTTCCAATTGTGTTCTTTCCAAGTCCCTGACCAGCCAGCCAAACCACTAGCAACAGCCCATGAGTCTGTACATAAACACACCTCTGGCTAGTTCTCCTTCCAAGCAAAATGAGCAACTAGGTACACCACTCAAATTTCCTCCCACTGGGAGGATTTCCCCTCACCACTGTCCTTCAGGGACATCCTGGAAAGGAGTTGTAGTGCTGGAGCTATCCACTTTTGAGTGGTACCTGCACATCATTCAGAACCATCTGTAAACCAGGCCCAAGTTTTCTCTTCCTTAGTCAGCTCACTGTAAGGAACTCCTCAAGAGGCCATAGCTTTAGTCTGGGAAAGAGAAGGTAATGTGGTAGGAGTGCAGACCATGGATATTTGAGCTACTTCCTCATTTAACTGACCTATATCTTCAGGACGTATTCTGGCCCTATTTCATATATACCATCTCCATTTTATGATGAAGTGCTGTTGTGCACACCCAGCTGTATGGCTTGATGGGTCAGACAACAACACCATGATAGGCAACTCAGGTCTCATGGTAACTTGGTGGCCCATGGTTAAGCATTCAGCCTCTACTAAGGCCCAGTAGCAGGTCAAAAGCTGTTTCTCAAAAAGAGTAATTATCTGCAGTAGATGGTAAGGTTTTGCTCCAAAATCCTAAGGGTCTGTGTTGTAATTCCCCTGTAGAGGCCTGCCAAAGGCTCCAGACAGCACCTCTATTTGCCAGTAATACTTCCAGCACCATTGGATCTGCTGAGTCCTATGGTCCAAGTGACAAAGCAGCTTGTACAGCAGTCTGGTTCTGTTGCAGAGTCTCCTCTTGTTCAGGTCCCTATTCAAAATTAGCTGTTTTTCTGGTCATTCAATAAATGGCCTGGAGTAGCAGACCCAAATGAGGAATATGTTGTTGCCAAAATCCAAAGAGACCAACTAGGCATTGTGCCTCTTTTTTGGTCATAGGAGGGGCCAGATGCAGCAACTTATCCTTCACCTTAGAAGGGATATCTTGACATGCTCCACACCACTAGACACCTAGACATTTCAGTGAGGTTGAAAGCCCCTATATTTTTGTTGGATTTATCTCCCATCTTCTGACATGTGAATGCCTTACCAATAAGTCTAGAATTGCTACTTCTTGCTCACTAGGTCCAATCAACATGATATCATCAATATAATGGACCAGTGTGATATCTTGTGGGAGGAAGAAATGATCAAGGTCTCTGTTGACAAGATTATGACATAGTGCTGGAGAGTTTTTATACCCCTGAGGTAGGACAGGGAAAGTATACTGCTGACCTTGCCAGCTGAATGTAAACTGTTTTCTGTGGTCCTTACTAACAGCTATTGATAAAAGTGTTTGCCAGATCAATAGCTGCACACCAGGTACCAGGGGGTGTGTTGATTTGCTCAAGCAATGATACCACATCTGGAACAGAAGCTGCAATTGGAGTCACCACCTGGTTGAGTTTACAATAATCCACTATCATCCTCCAAGATCCATCTGTTTTCTTCACAGGCCAAATAGGAGAATTGAATGGGGATGTGGTGGGAATCACCACCCCTGCGTCCTTCAAGTCCTTAAGAGTGGCAGTAATTTCAGCAATCCCTCCTGGAATCTGGTATTGCCTCTGATTTACTATTTTGCTAGGTAGGAGCAGTACTAGTGGCTTCCACTTGGCCTTTCATACCATAATAGCCCTCACTCCATAAGTCAGAGAGCCAATGTGGGGATTCTGCCAGTTGCTCAGTGTATCTATTTCAATTACACATTCTGGAATTGAGGAAATAACTATGAATGGGTCTGGGGACCCTCTGGACCTACTGTGAGACACACCTGAGCTAAAACTCCATCAATCACCTGACCTCCATAAGCCCCCACTCTAACTGGTGGACCAGAGTCACATTTTGAATCCCTTGGAACTAATGTCACTTCTGAACCAGTGTCTAACAATCCTGGAAATATCTGATCATTTCCTTTTCCTCAATGCACAGTTACCTTGATAAAAGGCCGTAGGTCTCCTTGGGGAAGGGTTGGAGGAAGATTAACAGTATAAATTTGTGGCAGTGTAACAGACTCCTCCCCCAAAGGGACCTGGTCTCCCCCTCATTCAAGGGGCTCTGGGTCTATAAACTGTCTCAAGTCTGGAAATTGATTGTCTGGAAACATGACTCTCTGTTTTTGTAATTCAAGTTAGATTTCTGTTCACTTGACCTAGAATTCTTCTGCTTATACAGCTCAAACAAGAATTTAGTAGACTGCCCATCTATTGTACTTCTAGGTACCCCATGATCTACTAGCTAATGCCACAAATCTCTGTTAGTCAGATTATTTTGACTCCTGCTTTGAGCCTGCTGTCCATTATGATGGCCATGCCCACCTTATCTTTGGTGATTAAATGCTGCCACCTGACTTCTGTCAACTTGGGACTCAATTATTCCCATTCCAATTCATTGACAGCAGTTCCCACGGTAATATCTGACCTACAGAGAAGGATGACTACAGAGCTCTTCAGGTATGATGGCGCTAGTCTCATAAATTTATTTCTCACAGTTCCGGTAAAAGGTGCATTCTCTGGACATTCCTGGGGTAGGCAGATTTAGTGGCTTCCACTTGGCTTTTCACACCATAATAACCTTTGAGCTGGCTTTCCATGATAAATCCACTCTAACATTCCAATCTCTCTAAGTCGTTGGATCACCTCATCTACATTATACCTGGGCAATTCTGACGTTTCAGCCTCGGGTAATGTAGGCTGCCTTTTGATCCATGTTTCAGCCAACCATCCAAGCAAGCTGTTAATGCCTTTTCTAACCCCTCAAGGTATAACATTGAAGGCAGAATCTCTGATTAGTGGGCCCATATCAATAAATTCAGCCTGATCCAGTTTATGTTTTACCATTATCCCACCCCCTTAAAATCCATTCCCATACATATTCCCCTGATTTCTGTCTATATAAATTGGAAAACTCATGCAGTTCTTTTGCAGTATAGTGTACCCTTCTTGTGGGTGACATTTTGTTCCTCACTTTTTGGAGCCTGTTGGGACTTCAGTCTAGTTATAGGTCTGGAAGAAAAGTGGGGTGTTGGGGGTGGATCATGAAAAGAATTAGAAATATCTTCCAAGCCAATTACTTCAGGACATTTGCATTTTCATCTGGTGAAACAGGATTAATCACTTCAGGCAGAAGTTCCTAAATTCACTTCAGGAACAAGAGCTATTTCCCCATGGGGGGTAATTACATGCTTCACTGTCACTGAAGGGTTAATCCCTTCAGGTGGAGGTTGGGTGGCCAACTCCTCAGGACAGTTTGGAGGTGGGGCAGCTATGTCCTCAGGGAAGACTATTCCAAGGTTATCTAGTAAAAAACGCCACACAATCTAGGGTTTCAATGTCTCCACAGCCATCATTATCATCCATATGTCACCATCTCATTTCTCAGTGTCCCATTCCTTTCCAGTCAATGCCCTCACTATGTGAGATTGAGATTTCAACTTTAACAATAAGATTCTGAGTCTAATTTTCAGAAATCTCAAGTCTGAAGCTACAGGAAATAAGATTTTCCTTCAGGGCAGTCATAGAAACTTTTACATCTATCATATAGCACATAAGCTTCTCATTTGAAGCCTTAAGCTCATCCCTTTGTCTCATCAATGTATCTAGCATATCTAACAACAACCAGCCAACATCTCTATACCTCTTAAGTCCACAAAACTCCATAAAAGTGACCATCACAGGAGGGGTGGGAGAGTAAGTTAGGCTTTGAACTAAGATCTGAATCATGAGAGATGACTTGGTGTACTTGAGGTCAATATGTGTAAAATCCTTTAAACAGTTTCTGGTATAGGGTAAGTGCTCCATAAGTGTCAGTTATTATTACTATTATGGTAGCTGATATGAAGAGGGATGTAAGTCATGATGGAATCAGTTCCAATGGGTTCTTGGACCAATTGCATTGATACATCTGTTACGTTGGGGTGGAGGTAAGGGTAGAGGACTTCACAAGAGCATGTGGAGTTCTGGCCATGTATAAAAGTGAGTGAAGTACATGTCCTGGAAAAGGGAACTGAGAACCCTAAATCACCAAAACCTATGAAATTAAAGAAAGCTATTAAGAAAAAAAATCCATAACTTTCTGTGGGAGAGAAAGAGAATGTCTTCAGCGGACTTGGAACTTTGAGAAATTATTGAAAGATAATTTATATTATTTATAATTATAAATTTATAATTTATATAGTAAATTATAGGGCAGCAGTGAGTGGTGTTTGGTGGTTGTAACACAGATCCACAAATTATTTGATATTCTTCCCTTCAAAAGATGGAGCCTAATTCTCCTCCACTTGAATGCAACTTGATTTTAATGGAATGCAATGTAACAAAAGTGACAATGTATGACTTTCAAAACTAGGTCACTAAAGGCATTTTGGCCTTCTTGCTTTTCTTCTCTTGGATCACTATCTCTAAGGGAAGCCAGCTGCCGTACCATTTTGGGGAAACGCAACCCTAAGCAGCTAAATGGCGAAGGATGTATGGGAGGAACTGAGGTCATTTGCCCTCAATCAGCTCTAACTCACCAGCCATATAAACCACAATGGAGGCAGATACCCCAGTCCTAGCCAAGCCTTCAGATGACTGCAGGACAAAACCTTGACCTCACGAGAGACTTTGAACCAAAACAACCCAGCAAAGGCACTCATAGTTTTCTGACCATAGAAACCTTATGAAGCACTAAATGTTTTAAACTGCTAAATTTTGGGATAATTTGCTATGCAGTGCTATTATAACTAAAACATTATGTTTAAGCTTTGCTGTTTAGTCTGGACTCATAATTTCCATAGAAATGTTTCCTTCTCCATTACTCCATTGTTGGGGCATGGCACACTACTCCCTACACCTTTCTTAAACTGGATTCATGCCAATTTAGAAGTAGGGTGGTGTGCTGGTTTGATATGATGTACAACCCTAGAAAAGCCATGTTTTAATCCTAATCCCATTTTGTAAAGGCAGCCATTTCTTCTAATCCCTATTCAGTATTGTATGTTTGAAACTGTAATTAGATCATCTCCCTGGAAAGTGATTTAATCAAGAGTGGTTGTTGAACTGCATTAGCTGGAGGGATGTCTCCACCCATTTGGGTGCATCTTGATTAGTTTCTGAAGTCCTGTATAAGAGGAAACATTTTGGAGAATGAGGGAGATTCAGAGAGAGAGCAGAGCAGAACGACACAGCCCCAAGAAGCAGAGAGACCACCAGCCAGCGACCTTTGGAGATGAAGAAGGAAAATGCCTCCCAGGGAGCGTCATGAAACAGGAAGCCAGGAGAGAAAGCTAGCAGATGACACCGTGTTTTCCATATGCCCTTCCAAATAAAAGAGAAACCCTGGGCTTCACTGACCTTCTTGAACCAAGGTATCTTTCCCTGGATGCCTTAGATTGGACATTTCTGTAGCCTTGGGACATTTTCTTGGCCTTAGAACTGTAAACTAGCAACTTATTAAATTCCTCTTTTGAAAAGCCATTCCATTCCTGATATATTGCATTCCAGCAGCTGGCAAACTAGCACAGATGGGGAGAGGATGGGAGAAGAAATCATTGATTTTGCCTTCTTGTTGACCCTTGACGAATGGACATCTCATCCTCAAGCAAGCCAAGTACTCAGATAACAAAAGGGTTTTTTAATTTTTTTATAACATCCCCAAAGCCTAGAAAAGAAATGGATTTTTCAGTATATGAATGCACAGGAGTTCCTCTAAGAGGCAGTCACTCTTAACAATGCAAAAGGCCTGATTGCCTATAGATGTATGACCCTGAAGCAGTATTGTCCAGGGCTCCTCTTCCGTTGTTTTTGTTTTATTTCCACTATAATTTACTGAATTTTCCTTTCAAACTACAAAAGCAATACCTGCCTCTTACAACAATAAAACATTTTCCAGTGTGTAAAGAAAAAGCCAACAATCTCCCTCTTCCCCATTGCCAAGGTAATCAATGTTAGTTAACAGTTTGTTCTGTATCCTTTTACCCTATTCTCTATGCTCATAGACAAATCCATAGAGAGAAATATATTTCCCTTTGTTTTTTTTTTATTTTCTTACCGGTACTATACTATATGAATTACTCAGCAATATGCATTTTTCATTAACATATATTGTAGATGTCACTCCATATTAATACAAATAAATCTAACTCATTGTTTTATGTAGTTGCATAATATTCCATAGTATGAATGGACTAAAATTTATTTAGCCATTTCTCCTGTTGCTGGTTATTTTATGTATTTACCATTAAAATATAGCACAATAACCATCCTTTCAAATACATTTTCATATTCTGGGACCTATATTTCTTCAGACCTTACTCCTCAGTGATTTGTGAGTCCTTGAGTACGTTTTAAATTTAAAGTAAATTTAAATTTAAAATTTTATAATCGTGTACCAGGTAACTGTTAAAAACATTTATAGTGTTTCACAGATTTGCTTTTCTCAATGTTCCTGACAGGACTGAAAAATTATAAACTTCTACAGTTTGGGAGTAAAAATAATAATCCCAACCCTGTTTGACTTACATTTTCATATTAGTCATGTTGACCATCTTTTCATGTGTTTTGAGACATTAGCCATCCTTTTGGAGAAGGTGGGTGTTGTTTATATCCCTAAAGCTTCCAACACTAACTTTTAAGAGAAAGATTTTTTCTGGAATAGGAAAACAGATGTGGTATATATGGGTCCTACAGGCTTCAGTGGAATTCTGGACTGATAGCCTAGAACTAAAAGTAAGATGCGTGAGCTCTCAAATATCAAAACCAGTTGGTTTTGTAGGAATACAGAAAGGGGGTTGGGGTATAATCTTGAATTGTTAGTCCAACTTGTACTGAGGAGTCATTCAATACAATTTCACTCATACTACAAATTCAGACATGCATATGAAGCCTTTATCTATCTATTTTTCTATCACTAATCTAGTCTTCCTTCTTGTCCCCTGCTCATGGTTAGCAGGAATAAATAACATTGTATTCTGTGGTTTAATCTTAGTCCTATTCATAAATTTGAATAGTTCCTTTAGGTAGTAGTCTCCCATCTGGATAAAAGTGCTTAATCTCTCAGATAGTTTCCTTCACCCCTGGGTTTCCCAAATTGACACCTGGTGACAGTAACTGTTAGAAGTTGTGAGGGTGATAAATCATTGATGGAAAGAGAGAGCAGAAGTCTTCCCTGCCTCTATGTGTACTTACTGGTCTTCAGGCTTCCCTTGTCAAGTCTATCACTGTTCCCCTGCTGTCCTCCCATGCTGCAGTCTGTGGCTGATGAACAAGTAGTTTACACTTTGAGCTTGAGTTATGCTCCCACGAATCAACAACCATCCCCTCATGAGCTAAGCTGGACTCCTCTTTGAGTATCTACTACATCTTCTTTCATCCTAGCCCCTGACTTAGCAATTCCCTCTTATTCTCCAGCCTCAGTTGTGAAGTGAGATTCCTTGCCACAAAGTTCCCCTGAAGTCCACTGGTTCTCTATGCCAAATAGCAACTAAGATTGGCTTGGAAATTCCCTCCATACCTTCTATCTATGTGGCCCCCATTGCTCTTCTCTCTTATCTAGACTGGGCATCCAGAGCACCTAGTAGGGAGTCAGTGGTAATCAGGGTTAGATTTAAAGAATGGGTTATTCCCATATCACATGGCAGAAAAAATATATGAAGAAATTTGCTTTCAAATATTTGTCTAA